>PVJO010021509.1:0-29894 GCA_004026905.1 Hystrix cristata | reverse complement strand
TGTTGTATTCCTCATGGCAAGTGCTTATTATCTTTGGAATTGATGAGTATCACATGAGTGTCCTACATTATGGTCTCAAAGTGCATCCATTTTCTCACAAATAACTCAAATTTATTAGCCCTTAGAGTAGTACTTTATACTGTATGTGTACCACATTTTCTTTATCCATTCATCTATTGCTGGGTGTACGGGCCACTTCAAAGATTTAGCTCTTATGAATTGTGCTGCTATGAGCATGGGTATGCATGTACCATTGTCATGTGAGTCAGTGTGATATCTTTAACACTTTTGGGAAGATAACTGGAAGCAGAATAGCTGGGTCAGATGGAATTTCTATTTTTAATTTTTTGAGGAATCTCCATAACTGATTTCCATAGTGGTGGTTCTAGTTTACATTCTCACCAACAGTGTAGAAGGATTCCTTTTCCCCCACAACCTTGCCAGCATTTGTTGTTTGCCTTTTTGATGAAAGCTATTCCTTCTGGATTAAGATGTAATCTCAGTGTAGTTTTAATTTGTATTTCTCTAATGATCTGAGCTACATCCCTAACCCTTTTAAAATTTTTTTACTTGAAGACAGTCTTGCTAAGTCGCCAGTTGCCCACACTGGGTTTGAACTTGCAGCCTTCCTGCTTTAGCCTCTCAGAGTGCTGGGATTCTGGGTGTGCACCACCACACCCAGCTAGGGTCATACTATTCACTCCCACCAGCAGCGTGTGAGAGTACAGTAGTCCTCTTCCCTTCCACTGGCTTTTGTTACCTGTGGTCAGCCACAGCCCAAAAATATTAAATGGAAAATTCCTCCTGTAATTATTTCTTCTGGAATAAACAATTCACATATTTTAATTTGGGCTTTCTCAGTAGTGTGATGAAAACTCCTGCACTCTCTCCAGATGCCCTCAAAGTCACAAATGATCCCCTTTTCCATCATATTTACATTGTATACACAACTCGCCCATTAGCATTTGATAGCTGTCGTGGTTATCAGATGTATTGTCTTATCAGTTGTAGGATTTATGTCCATATAAGCCTCATTTTAGTAATGCCCCAAAGCCCATGGTGATTCTGGCAATTTGGATTTGCCAAAGAGAAGTCTTAAAGTTGAAAGTTATCAATTTAATAAGAAAAACAATAATCAAATGCCGAGGTTGCAGACATCTACAATAAAAACAAATCTGCAAAATTGTGAAAGGAGAGGAAATTCACGCTAGTTTTGCTGATGAGAAACATATTGTCATAATTGTTTTGTTTTACTATTAGTGTTGTTAATCTCTTACTGTCCCTAATTTATAAATTGAATTTTATCGTAGGTGTGTACACAGAGGAAAAAACATAGTTTATGTAGGGTTCACTATCAGCTATGGGTCAGCTATCTACTAGCTGTCTTGTAATTTATCCCAAGACATAAAGGGGACTACTGTGTCTATTTCCTAATAGATTGGTTAGCAGATGGGTGGTTAGTCTTTGTATGTTTTAGCAATCTGCTAAATGAGAAATGGCATATAAGAATATTTTAGTTTGTATTGATTTCATTTTGAATGATGCCAAATACCTGTGCTTAAAAGATTCCTTCAATTTTGTTTTCTGTGTATTATCTATTTGTGTTCTGTGTCCATTTTTATTTTGGGGGTTATTAATCTTTTTATTTTCAGTTTTCAGGAATTCTTTATGTTTGAAGGACATTGCCACATTGTGAAAGATAGAGGTTGCAAATTCTTTACCCAGTTTATCTTTAGATTTTACTTCTGTGGGCTTTTTTCTCCCACATAGAAGTTTTTGTTTTAATACATGTGTATATGTACATGTATATATATTTATATATGCAAAATCTCTATTTTTATATTTTACATGAAGTTCTTTGTATTTTTGTGGGACATTTTGATTTTTAAATTATGGTATGACTAGGTCTGAGTTAGCCTGTTCCTTAGTTTTTAGAATGAATTAATTTGTCATTAAGATTTTGAGTGTTGTCTCAGTGTTAACCTTATCTTTGAGAAAGGGGCCAAACAACCTCACTGGAAGAAAGACGGCCTCTTTAATAAATGGTGCGGGAAAAACTGGCTCTGCACATGCCAAAGGTTAAAACTAGACCCGTGTTTTAGTTACTTTTCTCTCGTTGTTGGGACAGAATACCCGACACTCAAAGTTAGGGGAAGAAAGGTTTATTTAGCTCACAATCTGCAGAGGTTTCAGTCTATAGTCCCCTGGGTCCCAGGCAGGGCGGCATGGCAGAGGCAGGGGGAACCGGCAACCCACCGACCGACCAGCAGCAACGTAAAGTGAGGAAATGCAAGGAGTGTATGCAAATAAGCAAGGCAAACAAGCAGCTAATTAGCTTCTTCCTGTATCTTTTATCTAGGCTACCTGTCCTTAGGGCGGGTAGCACTCCCACCTTTAAGTTTAGTTCCACATCCTTGATCCCAGCAGAACCATGCCAAACCGATCAGTGGATCAATTTAGTAACCACACACTCTAGATCCAGCTATCTCTTACCACATGAGGCTTTGGGGGGACATCTAGACACAAACCATAACAACCCGTATCTTTCCCGATGCACTAAGCTAAAATCAAAGTGATCAAAGATCTAAATATTAAAACAGAAACACTAAATCTATTGGAAGATAAAATAGGTCAAACTGTTGAAGACATAGGTGTAGGCAAGGACTTTATGAACAAATCCCCAGTTGCCCAGGAAATATCACAAAGAATCAACAACTGAGACCTGATCTTATTTAAAAAGCTTTTGCACAGCAAAAGAAACTACCAGCAGAACGAAGAGACAACCCACAGAGTGGGAAAAAATTTTTGCCAGCTATTCCTCTGACAAAGGACTAACATCTCGAATATATAAAGAACTCAAAAAAATCAGACCCCCCACATTTAAAGACCCAATCAAAAGTGGACAGCAGAAATGAATAGACACTTGTCAGATGAAGAAGTAGAAACAGCAGATAGACATATGAAAAAATGTTCAACATCACTGGTCATTCGAGAGATGCAAATTAAAACAACCCTGAGATTCCACCTCACTCCACAAAGAATGGCTATTATCAACAAATCAGCCAATAACAAATGCTGGAGGGGCTGTGGAGAAAAAGGAACCCTTCTCCACTGTTGATGGGAGTGTAGACTGGTGCAACCGCTATGGAAATCAGTGTGGAGATTTCCTCAGGGAGCTAGAAGTAGAGATTCCATTTAACCCAGCTATTCTACCTCTTGGTATCTTCCCAAAAGAATTAAAAGCATTATACCGCAGTGATATATGCACACTCGTGTTTATAGCAGCACAGTTTGTAATAGCTAAATTTTGGAAGCAGCCCAAATGCCCGTCAACAGCAGAATGGATAAAGAAAATGTGGTTTTTTTAATACAATGGAGTACTACTCTGCCATAAAGAATGATAAGCTTGAGATATTCCTAGGTAAAGGATGCATCTTGAGACCATACTCTTAAGTGAAATAAATCGGACACACATGTTTAAATACTGCATAGTTTTTCTGGTGTGAGAAACTGAAGTGTAAATAAAGACTAAAATTTATTATATTGGGAAAGGGAAGAAAATGTCCAAATGGGAAAGGGAACAAGGGAGGGGGAAAGAAACAGAGGGTCAAGAAAAATAAGAAATGGAAGGAAAAAATGGAAACAAAGCTTTTGTTAAGTAGGGAGGGAGGAGAGGGTGAGGGGAGGGGAATGGGAAAAAAAGAAGCAACAAGATATGTCATGTACAGGTACTAATCCCCTATGATGAATGTTATCACTATGTATGTCTAAAATGTACCATTAAAATAAAATTAAAAAAAAAAGATTTTGGGTGTTGGCCCTCCCATAGAAGCTGTTAAATTAGCAAAGTACAGGTATTTCCATGTTCCTCATTTCAATTTTAATGGAATGGCAGATTGTCCCATGTTACCTATTCTTGTTTCACGTTAGCTTCCACTTGATCCCTGTCAAAATCATTTTATTTGGATACATCGTTCGTTTCTCATTGAATCTTTTAACCTTCCTGAGTACCATGTGCATACTACAAAGGTCTAGGGGTGACACCCATATGAAGGAACTGACCATCTAGTCAAGAAAAGTCAATTTAAATACGATTTGATAAATACAATATTGGAGTTACGCTGGTGGGTATCTCTTAGTATTGAATATATATAAAGACCAGAATAATTTTCAGCTGTGTGCCTGTTCTGGTATTCCACTTTATAAAATATACCAGTAACTGTCTGGAGATATTTACATTAATTATATCTAGTATTTGTTGACTTAATATTTTATTATATAATGCTTACAATTTTTCCCCTTAGTACTTAATATTCACATTTTGAAACATTTTTACTGTTTAGACTAAAGATACTTCAAATGAAGAAGTTAATCTGAGTCACATGGTACCCTGTGAGCCAGTTTCAGAGGAAAAAGCAAAAGAATTACCTGAATGGAGTGAGAAAGTGGCTCAAAACATTTTGACAGGTATTATAGCAATGTTAATTTTTTTCTTTGTAAGTTGAAACTTTTGGGACTCAGTAAAGGTATTGTTTATAATGGAATACTTAGATAACATTTTGTGTTTTAAACATTTTAATTTAGAAATACTTACAGTAAATGGAGCTAGTCTCTTAGAACATCACATCTAAGGTATAAGTTTCCCTGGCATATTATTATCTGTTTCACTCTTGGGAAAATTGGTAGTGAAGAGCTTCAGGAATCACCAAACATTCAAGTAGCTCTGAATATATAGTTACTTTCTTCTCTGAAGTATCACCCCCACACCACTGCTTTGGTATGAATGTTTTTGTCCCCCCCCCCCAAAAAAAATTTATGTTGAAATCCTAACCCCCAAAATGATAGTATTGGGAATTAGATAACGCTAAATTACCTGCCAGCCTCTCATTTGTTAAGCAGACATTAATTGTTTGCTGTGTGTCAGCATTACTGAGTGTATAAAATGTAAACTTGAATAGACCCTATCTATATCTGGCACTACATGTGCCATTTAGAAAACTTACATTGCCACCGATGAAATGTACTCTGTTAGGCTTCATTATCTTCTATTGCAATGTCTGCAGTTTTAGAATTCTTATCTTTATTATCCTTTTGCATGGTGATACCATATTAATCATTTGCATCTAGTATTTCTCTTTATTAGTCCTGTGGCTTTTCACTTATCTCATTTCCATTTATTTTTCTAAATTGTCAGTGAACTCTAGTGAACTTGTTTCTTACAGACTTTCATTGTATTATTATAGTCTCTGTCTTAGTTATTTTTCTCATTGCCAAGACAAAATACCTAACACTCAAAGTTAAAGGAGGAGAGGTTTATTTCACCTCACAATTTGTAGAAGTTTATGTCCGTAGTCAGTCGGCTCTAAGACAGGGTGGCATGGCAGGGGGGCATCACGGAGGAGAAACAGTCCATGGTAAAGCAGGGCAGGCAGAAGGCAGCAAAGTAGTAAAGCGCCAGCAGCTAAATCTGCCTTTTTATTTCATCTAAACTACTGACCTCTGGATGGTACCACCCACACCCAGGATGGGTCACCCTTAATCCTAGCATCACACACTTAATCCTAGCATCATGCCCTAGACCCAGCCACCTCTGAAAAGCCCCACCAATGAGTTCATGGGGCTTTAGGGGGACATCTAGATGCGAGCCATAACAATCTCCTTCGCTTCTTTGTCATTGATTCCTCAGTTTTCATTATTCAAATTTACCTTTTTTCTTTTTTTTAAATTTTACAATTTAGAGTCAGGTGTGATGGCACATGCCCGTAATCCCAGTATAGGCAGGGAGGATTGCCATGAGTTTGAGGCCATCCTGGGCTATATAGTAAGTTCAAGACCAGCCTGAAATACATAGTGAGACCCTGTCTCAAAACAAAAAGAATAAAAAGACTTTACAATCTGTAAGTTAGTAATTTTAAAAATATGTTCTGACTTTTAATGGACATTTTCAAATCCTTTATTTTATTTTATTTTTTTTTTTTTGTGGTGCGGGGGATCGAACTCAGGCCCTTGTGCTTGCAAGGCAAGCACGCTAATCACTGAGCTAAATCCCCAGCATCAAATCCTTTATTGTTATGGGAACCTGTTTGCCTTGATTTGCCACCTGTACTTTCCTAGATTGGTTGTTGGGTAGGCCCATAATGTGGTGTTATGGTTTAGATCTAAAATGGCCCTCAAAAGCCTCATGTGTTTGGAAGATGATTAGATTATGGGGTGCTGTGCTAATTCAGTAGAGTAATCCACTGATGACTCTAGCTGAACGTACTGTGAGGAGGTAGGGTCTGGTTGGAAGAGCCAGGTCACAAGAATGAGACCCAGAAGGGTGTATAGCCCTCTCTGGCTCCTTCCTTTGTTCTCTACTTCCCCATCACCATGATGTGGAGCAGCTTTCGTCCACCAGTTCCTTCCACCATGCCCTTCTTGCCTCAGAGCCGGTTTACTGTGGACTGAAACCATGAGCCCAAATAAAACTCTGTTCCTTTAAGTTGTAGGTATGGGGTATTACCTGTGTGCCAGCAATGAGAAGCTAAGAAAGGTAGAATTAAAGATATCAATAAAATGTTCATTGGGATGGGAAGAAAAACATTTTATTTGCTTCTTTTTGTTATTGACATCTTTTAAAAATTATTTTCTCATGATCACTGAATGCTTATTCATGTAAAACCCTGCCACAGACCTTGAGAGAAACTACTTAAGTATTTTATGTGAACACCTTTAAAAGCTCATTTTCTTCAAGGTTAGCCAAAAAGGAAACATTTTAGATTGAAAGCTCTCTACAGGGAAGGGTAATGGTATTCTCTTCATTTTAGCAGACAGTGTTCTTGTGTATCCTCTTGCTTCTCTCTTGCCCACTCCTCCTTTTCCCACCTGCCCACTGGCTGAGGACCTTCTCATCCTTCTATCCCTCTGGCAACTGCTTTTGTCATTTCTGCTGCAAGAAGGGTAAACAAAGCCAAGAATTAGGGCCCAGTTAGAGAACTGGCTAAATCATCTAAGCCTCTCTGATTTCTTTCAGATTTTCTCTTAATCATGCATCATTTCATTGTTCTTATGTTTTTATCATTCAGGTTCAGCAAGATAAAAGGTGCTGAGTTCCAGGGATTTGGATTTAGAATTGAGGAAGGCGTAATGCCTTTATTTTAAAGCAAACTGGTTTTCTGTGGTACTTGAAATGTAGGTCCAGTTTGCATTGTTCTTTCTCCCTCAAAATCTCTGTGGGGATTGGTGCCTAGACTAAGGCAAAAAGAACATCTGGATCGTCCTACAAAATACTATTGTAACCACTTAACAGATAACCCTGAGCATCACTCAGGCAAGGGTGTTTGTTTATGTACCAGCTTTATCCCAAGCATCACTCAGGCAGGTGTCATTTCAACCAGTTAATTCTTTTATTGACTGAATTTGATTGAATTGTTTTTGTATTTTGTTATATTATCTTGTAAAAATTAATGAAAAAAATTTACAATTTTTGGTCATCCTGTATTTTAATAATTGGACTGAGATATGGTTAATGACACCAAAACTTAAAAATAGTAAACTGTGGTAACATGAAGAGATACATACAAATTGCAGTGGCAGCATAGAGTAATGCAGATTTCTGTCATGGGGAGATGTATGACCTAAACATTGAAAGATAAGTTTAATTAGAAAAGATATATATTCCAGGCAGAAAACTATACGTATAAAGTTGGTTTGAAAGTTCATGGCATGTTCAGGATCTGGATATTTAATTCTGTTTATTTCTTTCTCGCTGATGTTTTTTATTAAAGAATTTAAAGGTGTAATTATCTCTAATACTATGGAATTTTAAATTTTCCTTTAAAAAGGTGCTTCCTGGGTGAGTTGGGGATTAGTCAAAGGTGCTGAATTTACTGGCAAAGCAATCCAGAAAGGAGCTTCTAAACTCCGAGAACGGATTCAGCCGGAAGAAAAGCCAGTGGAAGTTAGTCCAGCTGTCACCAGGGGACTTTATATAGCCAAGCAGGCTACAGGAGGAGCAGCCAAAGTCAGCCAGTTCCTGGGTAAAGTAGCTAAAATCTCTTAATCTACAGTGAATTTAAATGTTCATGTAGATGGTTTAATCTCAAAAAGAAAGAATTAGGACAAAACAATTTCACTTGGCTACTATAGTGTGACCTGTGGCCCAGCATCAGCAGCCAACTGCAGACCTTAGAAATGCAGAATTTCAGGCATCAGGCGTACCTGATTCAGAATCTGCATTGTTTATAAGATCTTGAGGTGATTTATTTGCATATTAAATTTTGAGAAACTGATTTTAGGATTCTTTGTATGTGTTAGGGAGTCCATGTGTCTTTAAAAGCCGTTCTGAATGTATTTAAATACCAGCCTTGAATCTGTATAAAGGCTATAACACATTTGTTAGAGTACCGCAGTGCACTAGAATAGTTGAAGGTCAAGAGGGTGCATATACACCTAAGCAAAGCAGACTGAGTGATTTTGATGCCAGTCTTCTCGAGCAGTATACTGCTTACTTTGTCTTAAGAATCATAGCACTTAAATTTGATGTTTTAAAATGATCAAAGTAGTCCTTAGTGATTACTACTAAATTTAGTGAAATTGTCCTTTCTTGGTATTTAGTATTCTTTGAATCAGATTTTGGGTTGTATGCTTTTGCAAACTTAACTACCTTACTGTTATTTTACTAAGATACTTATAGAAAAAATATAAATATGCTTAGCTAGAAAACACTGAAGGTATACCTACCAGCTTTGTACTCCAGCGGTCATATAGAAGAAATGGACGATTTTAAACAGAAGTGCCAAGAAGAACATGTAAACCCAAGAGGCAAGGTTATCAGTAGACTGCAAATACATCTTTAAACCAAATGATAGCTGTTGTATAAAAATAGCCACTTTAGCGTCTCATCCCTAAGTAGAAATGTTAACATTGTGCAGAAAAGCAATTGTACATGCTTGTTTAGGAGTTTTGCTAAATAATAGTGGTAAAATCAAGAAAAGAGCAATTTTTCTAAGTCTTTTTTTATGGTTACATTAGTTGATGGAGTTTGCACTGTAGCGAATTGTGTTGGAAAAGAATTAGCTCCACATGTTAAGAAACATGGAAGCAAACTTGTTCCAGAATCTCTTAAAAAAGATAAAGATGGAAAGTCTACCCTGGATGGTGCTATGGTCGTTGCAGCAAGTAGTGTTCAAGGTAATAAAAGGTCATTGTCCCTAAAATACTATGTCCCAGACTTCCTTTTTTTTTTTTTAATTTATTTTTGTAAATTCTGGGGATTCTGGGGATTGACCCTTTATGCATCCTGGGTAAGTGCTCTACCGTGCACTGATTATGACCTCATTCCTCATCATTTTAACTAGGAAGATCTGTTTGCTTTGAGCTTGGCTTACTTTTAAATGTATTTGCAGGATTTTCAACTGTCTGGCAGGGATTGGAATGTGCAGCTAAATGTATTGTTGACAATGTTTCAGCTGAAACCATACAAACTGTCAGATACAAGTAAGTTGGATATTACCATTTTAATGACTAACTCTCTTGTATCATTTGTAAAAGTCCATGTAGTTAAGATGATTGGGATGTTATTTTGTTAAATATCTAGTGAAACAATTTTCTTTTCATTCATTATGTTTCCTAAAGAGGGAGAATATTTTTAGTATAATAATAGAATTCCTGTGACTTTGCTTTGTGTTACTAAAATTAAGTGTTAGTTATTAGTGCAAGTAACAGGTTTGGTTTTTTAAAAGCCTGAAATTTTCATGTACCTATCTTAAGATGACACATGTTTTTCATAGTGATATTTGCCTGCAAAAACTTGATTAAACTACAGTGCCCCATTATATTAGAACCCATTCTGTATACCAAGATTGTTAAATTGTGATACACTTGACTACCACTGTACATTTATATTGGGATGGAAAGAGAATATTATTATATTTCGTTTAAGAAATGAACAAACTTAGAAATGATTTCTACAAGTTTATCTGATCAGTGGTATTATGATTTCTTTCTGATTTGGCTTTGAGATCTCTCTGGAAAATGCCTATAAATTCTGTCCTACCTCATGAGGCTCCAGGAGAGATTGTTGTGGATGTTTACAGTGTAGCTTTCACAGTTGCATCTCCTACCCCCTTAAATTTTTCTTTTTATTTGTTATTAGTATATATTTGCAGTATGTGGTATTTTCATTCCTTGTGGGTTTGATACATGTACATAACACATTTTAATTCTTTTTTCATCCCCTTACCCTCCCTTTTCTGCCCCCTCCTTCTTTCTCGATCCCCTCCCCATTTGAGAAAGATCTGTCTCCCTACTTCCTATTATTTCTCTTTTATTTTGCTTTTTATTAGTAATTTGGGTTTCTCATATAAGAGAAACTATGCAATATTTAAGCTTATGTGTCTGATTTATCTCACTTAACATTATGGTCTCAAGGTGTATCCGTATTTCCACAAATGACTCAAGTTTATTCTTCTTTATAAATACCTTTATAAATACAATTTCTTTTTTTTTTAATTTTAATGGTACATTTTCGATGTACATATTGATAACATTCATCATTGGGGATTTGTACCTGTACATGATATACCTTGTTGCTTCTTTTTTTCCTGTTCCCCTCCCCTCACCCCCTCCTCCCTCCCTATTTACAAAAGCTTTGTTTCTATTTTTTCCTTCCATTTCTTACTTCTCTTGTCGTTCTGTTCCTTTCCCCCTCCCTTGTTCCCTTTCCCATTTGGACATTTTCTTTCCTTTCCCAATATAATACATTTTAGTCTTTATTTACACTTCAGTTTCTCACACCAGAGAAACTATGCGAATACCACAATTTCTTTATCCATTCATATGCCGATGGACATACGGTCTTCTCCCAAGGTTTAGCTTTTATGAGTTGTGCTGCTATAAACATGGATATGCATGTGTCACTATAATATAATGTCATAAACTCTTTTGGGAAGGTACCATACAGGGACTAGCTGGACCAGATGGAATTTCTGTTTTTAGTTTTTGAGGAATCTCCATACTGATTTCTTTTTTTTTTTCCTCTCCTGCTTGTTTTATTTCCCACACATTTTTAAAGCTATAACTACCATAGCTCCCATAAAATTGACAGCAGTTCTTTACTATTATTCATTGCTCAATTCAGTTTTTCTGGTGGCTCCCTTCTTTTTTTTGTTGTTTTTTGTTTTGTTTTGTTTTAATTCTTTTTTTCGGTGCTGGGGATCGAACTCGGGTCCTTGTGCTTGCAAGGCAAGCACTTTAACCACTGAGCTAAATCCCCAGCTCCTGGTGGCTCCCTTCTTAAGATGTATTGCTGTGACCATAGTGGTTGTAGTGACTGATACAGTGTCCAAGTGTCCAACCCGTGACTAGGGGTCACTCTCACAAGAAACCAGTTTGTGCTGACAGGCACCCTCGTGACTCTTGTCAGATATTATCCACTTTATTCCTACTAAAATAGACACTCTCTGGGACACCACTGACTGATGTGCTGATGAGGGCAGATACAACAAAACAGGAAGCAATAAAAGCAGGGGGTTGGTGGTGAGCAAGAGCAAATGGCAGGGAGAGGGGGAGAGAGTGGGCCTGTGGGACTGTGGCTTATTAAGGACAAAGGGCATTACTGCATTTCTTTGGTTTTCCAGCGGGGGCGGGGATTGGGTTGTTTGGAGAAAACAAACGTGAAAGAGAAACTTACTCACATGACTCAGTGTTGTGTTGACCGTTAGATTTTTACTGTGGTCAGCAGCTGTGGATGAGTCAAAAGAGGAACAAGTGGATTATACCACAAACAACCACACCAGGAAGGGAATTTTAACTAGGCCGAAGGTGAAAGGACCCACATGGTTCATACAACTTGTGGTAGGCCTAAAAGTGCATATCATGGTAACAACTGTGACAAGTGGTTTATAGCAAGATCTGAAGGACCAGAGTTGTTCTTAGCTTTGATTTAGTTTGGGTCTTACTAAAGAAAAAAGAATAGTAATATTAATGATGTTCACTATTCTTGGTTGTTTGTATTTGTCACTCATTCATTAACATTTGAGGCACTTAATTTTTTAACACTATTATTATCTCCATTTTATGGATTAGGACCTCAAAGTGTAAAGTGTTAAATATCTTGTTAAAGATTACACTCTTAAGCTAGGCTTAATGGTGCAGGCCTGTAATCCCAGCACTCTGGGAGGCTGAGGCAGGAGAATCACAAGCTTGAGCCCAACCTGGGCTACTTAGTGACTTGGGGAAGACCTTATCTCAAAATAAAAAATACAAAAAGGGGGTATAACTCAGTGCAATGTTCCTGCGTTCAATCCCCACCACCACCACCAAAACAAAATCTACATACATACATACATACATACAAACCCTTACTAAGTTGTAGAACTAGGATATAAACCAAGTGTCTCCATCATCAGGACCTGTGATCTGCAGTACAGAGAGTGATGCTGGGTCACCACTGCAAGGATGGGTAATCTGTGCAGGTTTAGTACTCTAGTACTCTATTTTCTGGCATTGTCTAATATGCTTTTAGGTTTCTTTTGGCTTAGGAAATACTGAACTTAATTTCCATCCTAAATAGATTTAATTTGTTGAGTTCAGGGTACATAGAACTTTGAATCAAAGCAACATAGCACGCCATTGTGGATTATCAGTTTTACCAAAACACTGAAAAAGAAAATACAGGGTACATCTGAAATTCTTTTGATAGAAATGTAAAAACTCAGGCCTTCCATTTCACCTCTTCCTACTTGTGGCATTAATCTCTCACTGAGTCATTAATTATGTGTCTGAGTTTAATAGCTCAGACACAGCTAGAACAATAGTTTATTTTGTAGTAAGAGGTAGAAAAAGTCAGAAGTGCCTTTTAAGCCAAAAGTGAATTGTTTAGATTATCATTATGTTTGTTAGCACAAACAATTAGGCAGTCACATTAGAACCTGGAAGTGCTCATTGGGTTTCTCCAAGTTGGAGATTCACCTAAGTAGGAAGAACTAGGTACTGATATGATTTTGTATTTTGGTCCTTAGTGAAGATTGTGTAATATGACAAACAGGATATTTTAACAGTGGTTCTGAGTTAATTTATTTGTATGACATTTCGTATAGGTATTCTTTTTATCCATCCTGCAAAGGCACATGGAGTGGGAAAAGAAACAAACAGGCAAGGATTTAGTTAAGTAGCTTTCATTATACTATCGGCAAGCAGAGTGAGCATTTATGTTGTCTTACTCTAGTCCAACTGATGATAATATAATGAAGAATATTGTGTTCTTACTGCCTGTGATAAAGTGTTACTCTCCCAAGAAGCTGTTTTCAATCTACCTAAATTATATGCAGTATAATTGGGAGAGTAATTGGGAGAAACAAGTGTATTATATCAAATTCCTTATGTGGTCTCTGGTGGTGTAAGCCGAAACAGGATTACCTGCCCTCCACATTTTTAGTTAAATGTATAGGAATTAGTAAGACTCATGTATTTTTGTCAGTTACGTTCACACTTTTGTCTAATGATTTAGGAACATGAAGGTCTGTAGGAACAATGAAAACAATAAGTAACTTTAAACCCATTATCCTTAATTGCAGTATAGTTCTTATTAAATAATTCATTACTCTTCTACATAGCTTCTAGATTTCACTACTCAGCGTCTTTTGTTGCACTTTGTTTTAAGGCAAATAACAATTCTAGTGAGTTTATTTTCCCTTGGCAATATTTTATCTTTGGTTATATTTTTGTGGAAGATAAGCTTAAAGAGAAATACTTTCCTGTAGGAAATTGGTTTTGTGGCACCGTATTTTATTAGTTTCCTTAGTGAAATTTAATTAAAATCTTCATTAAATTTGCATAGGTTGAACGAGTAACTCCATTTGCAGATGTCCTATACCTGAAACCAGTTCGGTATGATATCTATTGGGAGTTATTCGCAGTCATTCTTCTCTTTTTTAGGTGGTATTAGAAGTATTTAAATACTGCCTTTATGCCTATCACTATTTTTTTCCTTGTCTTCTAAGTATTCTCAGTTCCTTTAACAATTTCCCATATAGTATGGTTTCTAGGTCCTTATTCTGCTAATCTTCAATTTGTATTTTGTTAAGGACAAATAAAAGTTTATCAGTGTTCTCAAAATACAGCATCCAGAATTAAATCTGATAGTCCATATTTATTGTGATCAGTTCAAATATAGTGGCATCTGTGGCCCTTGTTTTGGTCATATTTTGTTCTTGATAAATATGGCACGTAAGACAGAGTTTATATTTTGGTAGGTGTTTCTTTATTGTTTCGTGTGAAACTTACATTTTTTGCAGGACGTGATGGTGCCTGCCTATAATCCCAGCACTGTGGGAGCCTGAGGCAGGGAGATCAGATTTGAACCCAACCTGGGCTATTTAGACCCTGTCTCAACATTAAAAATGGAAGGGGGAAAAGATAAAAAGGGCTGGGAATTTACCTCAGGGCAAAGGCCCTGGGTTCAGTCCTTAGCACCACCAAACAAACAAAAATCTTTACCCTTTAAAAAAATAAACCTTTATATCTAGACCTTTATCTTAGCTTTGGAAAATTGTTACTTTTGCCTAAAATAAGACCCTTCATATTTATATTGCTTAATTTTACTTCATTGATTTTTAACCTGTCTTTAAGTCATTTTTTTCATTTAAGAATATGTGTTTGAGGTGTCATATTAGCCAGCTTTCCAGTTTGAGTTATCAGTAGATAGAAAAAAGATGAATTTTTTTATGTGTAGAATTTTTTCAGAAATTTTCATGGATAAGGTCTAATCACATGCTTACTTACCTTTCCCCTAACTGATCTTGTTTCAGTATTTAGTGCTTTTTAAGATTTATGGATTAGCAGTCTGAGATCTTCTTACAGGATTCTCACTTAGGTTGCCTTTCCATTTTATCTTACCAGACTCTCAGCCAAGCCCATTTATGACTTATTTGTTCCTTGTAAGGTTTTATACTTTGTTCTGCCACCCGCTTTTTCTGGACAAGTCTGTGTTTTCTGTTAACTTTTGTCCTAACCTTCAGGCTCAGAGACTCCAACTACATACCACTACAGTACCTTGATTTTTGTATTTAGTTGACACCACCATGTGCTGTTGATTTTTATATTTAGTCCTTTGTCTCAAACCTCACTACCTTAGGGGTAGACTTTCAGTATTTTTCATGCAGCTGACACCTGTTTCCTAACAGGCTTCTTTGCCTCTAGTCTTAGCTTTTCAAGTCACAGTGCAACCAGAGTTAGATGGATATTTCTAAATTTGATCATGCTGTTCCTTTGCTTAACTTCTGTTTTAAATTCCTTAGTTTTACCTACAAGTTCTTTCACAAACTAGCCACAACCCATCTAGTTTTGATGGATAGAAATAATTTAAAACTATTTCTACTTTAAATATTCCAGATAAGAAGAGTCTTTACAGTTGCATAAAACTGACCTAAAGGCAAACATCTTTGAAAATTGATATGGCTGAAATGCTGCTATAGTTAGTAAAATCTAGAGTCACTGCCACTGTGCATCTTTGTAGACACACAATGCTAGACACAATGGAGAAATTCCTGAAAAGTCTGATTCACATTGTACATTAAATCCTGTTGATTTATTTAGGACACACTTCATACTAACTTTTATTCTTCAATTTGTAGTGTTAATATGTAAAAATACAAACTAAGCTAATTTATTAAAAAGATTTCTAAAACAAGCTTTATGTTCTTGCCGGAGATGTGGCTTTGAGTTTTTTGTTTTTGTTTTTTAAGAGTAGGAAAATTTATTGAGTGAGATAGCTCCTGAGAGACAAGAGGGGACCCGAATAGGTTGCCCTGAGTTTTTTTTGCAGTGCAGTTTGAATTTGAAGAAAAAGACGGGCAGTTATCTCAGTTTAAAGATGAACTCATATTCCCATAGCTTAAAAAGATCATTTATAATGATTCTCAAAGAGAATAATAGATACCTATTGGAAAACTGGTTCTAAGGGATTTTGCAGAGGTGATAGGTGAGGATATACTTTAAAAAAACACAACTGATGAAAAGTCACTTAAGACATGTACTTTACAATGTTCAAAGAGCTTTCACATGTCATTTTATGAGATAAAGAAGAGATACAGAGAGGGGAAGATATGGCCAAGGTCTGCAGCTAGTCAGTTATAAGAAGATATCTAGAAGTGGTGTTAACACATAGAAATACCATGAGTGCAGTTAAAGGTATTAAGCTGCCTCAGTAGATCAGGGAATGTTGCAGCTATCCAGAAGTAAAACTTTATAAGGTCAGAATTTTCTGTACTAGAAAACATGACTGACCAAATTCCTGAATTACGGTGTCACTTCATCATGGCTCACACAGACCTAGAGAACTAAGCATTAAGAGAAACCTGTGCCACCAAGCGTTATAGTCACTTTCTCAGTGCTGAGACTGCCACTACCCCTTCTTGTTCAGTCACAGCTGTTGGCACCTGACAGTAGTATTTGTGACCCCAGATGAGTTGACTGGGAGAAGGCCTCCATCTTCTGCACCATTAGCAAATCTTGTGGAATGCTGATGAGTTGCAAAACAGCAAGACTGGTCCAAAATATTATAAGAGGCTTTTCTGTTGTGTGCCTGGTGAGAAAGCTGCTGCTTAAGAGTAGTATAGATGTAAAGTTTGACCGACTGTAGCTTCTGCCATATGCTGGCTTTAATATAATTATTAATATAAGACAAAGGTCAGAATGGAATCATCATTCAGGGTCATAATAAGATTATGCTTACAGCATTGGTGTTAGGGAAAAAAAAACACCCCAAGCACAAACAAGCCAGTGATCACCTGTTGTAGCCCAGGCTAATAGAAATAGAAGACTCTTTCATTCAAAAGATAGGTCTCCAGTGTTAAATATAAAACTTGCAGATAGAGGTCACAAAGCACCAGTGAAACTTCATGTGGAAGAAAAAATGTAAAATTTTACAGGTTTTTGTTTTTTGTTTGTGTTTTTGTTTAAGAATTCCTTTATTTGGGAAAACCTGTAGATAAGAAAAATGTTAAAAAGGATAAAGAGTAAAACAATGTAGAGAGATATGTTTTAGAATTCTTGTACAGGGTTTCAGATTGTATTTTCTCAGACATGGCACTAAAGACATATTGATCATTATGCTGTTTATGTTTTATAATTTCACAAATACTTTGCTATATATTGGATGCTCAAGAAACAGGTGGATAGGCAGGTATTGCTCATTTCACTCATTCATTAAATATTTATTGACTGTCAGGCACTGTTGCAGATTCTTAGGATATGTTAATGAACAAAACAGACATTCTCATTTCCAGTGGGGTTTTAATGAGGCAGACAAGACCTAAAGAGTAGTCATTAGTAAGTTCTATATTATGTAAAAGGTAGTAAGTTATGGAAGAAAGAGTAGTTTGGGGTGGGGGGCTCCTTGTTGGGCATTGGTGGGACATGTGGAAGAAAGCCAGTTAAAAAAGTTAGATTCTGATAATAGTTGGGCTTACTTGAAGAAGGTGAGATAGCGAGTCATGGGAAATCCAGGCAGAGGTTAGCTGGTGTAGAAGTCCTGAGGTCTTCTTCATACTTGGTGGGTTTAAGGAACTTCAGGAAGGCCAATGAATTTGCTGTATAGTATCTAGGAGAATGTCATAGAATCTCTGCTAACGGACAAACTCAGATTCCCACAGTTTGAAAGATCATTTATCACTCTAGAGTCTGTGTCCTGTGGTTGCTTCAGTGAAATTTTTTCCTTATACAGGTATTTCCAAAAAGGGAGGGTTAAAAAATGACTGATGAGCAACGTATATTTATAATTTCATTGTACATTCTCTCTGTCTTTTAAGATACGGGCACAATGCAGGAGAAGCTACACACCATGCAGTAGATTCTGCCATCAATGTTGGTTTAACTGCCTATAATATCGACCACATTGGTATCAAAGCAGTGGTGAAGAAAACTGCAAAACAAACGGGTCAAAAAATCCTTGAGGACTATCAAATAACTGATAATTCTCAGAGGGACAGTCAAGAAGGAACATCAAATGCAAACACGAGAATACAGAAGGATGAGAAGAAAGAGGCAAAGAAGAAAGATAAATGATAGAAGTGCCAGGAATTACCCGTACCAAAGCCTTACTAAATGGAGGAAATTTTGTCAAGTAGGCAAATTTGGCATTCTCCACAGATTAACCAGTATTTTTTTTTTAATGTGTTCATCTCTATCAAATGACTGCCATAAATGTTACGGCATGTATTCCACTTACAAGGAAAATAATCATGGTCTTGCATCTGGCTTTTAGAAATAATGATGTTATATTCTCAGTAAGTTTATTTTTGCCGTAATGTGGCTAGAATATTTTTGCAGTTAAAATAAAGCTTATAATACATAAGCTAAAAATCTTCGTTAAACCTAATGTTAATATTTTTCTATCTGCTCTCTTTCAGAAAGAAAAGTAGGAAATTATATTTACATAAAATATTTAGTATCTGGTATAAAATATCTGGTATTTAGTAACCTTACCTCTATTTATACTGGGAAAGAATGACCTCTAAAATACTGCATTTTCTTTTTGCACTAATTGTGGATCTCTTTAGGTGTTCATCAGAATTTTCAGTGTGTAAATTAAGTAAAAACTATAATCAATTTAAAAGAATTTTCAGATTACCTTTTAAAACTTTTTCAAAATAGGGTAGAGATTGGAAAATAAAAATGAGGTTCTACAAAATTATTTGGTAGCTTGCCTGTCTGGGAAATGAAGTCTTTTTCATTTAAAATGAACAAAAATACATCTTTAAGTCTTTTGGATTTTGACTGATTTTGATGTATTAGGAACCCAGGAAATTTTGCAGTATTACCAGTATTTATTAAAATTCAAAGTGATTATCATCAGTTTAATTGACTAAAACCTTTGTAAAAACTAAAATATAAGTTGAGTTTACTGATGGTACATATATTTTTATTTTTTGATTCAGTCATTGGAATTTATATTTAAAAGGAAGTAAGTTACAAAGGAAGGTTCTATTTGTGATCACAGTAAAAGATGAAAACCTTGAGCTTTAACATGGTAGGTAGGGACAAGTAGTTTCCACTTTGGCGGAAGACAGGATATTCTCTGATCTTAAGCTGCAAATATGTGAGTAAATGCCTAATGACATTTTATTTATGGTTACTGATTTTAAAAGATTAATACTGGTGTTTGTAGCTATAATCTATATAATCATTTCTGCACTTCTAGTAGCTAGTTTATTAGACTATTTGAAACTAGCTAAAGAATGCACTTTGTGAATAAAATTCTCTGACTTGCTTGTCCTCAAATATAATTATTGGGCTTCTGTTTCAGGGACACAGAATTGGTGGGGTTTTTTCCTAAGGCCAACAATAACAGTTGTTAAAGTGGAAATAAAATTGAACTGGTTAATAACTTCCAGTTGATCTCTGCTTTGTTTAAGTTTAAGAAGTGGAATGGCAAATAGCTGAAATTTGAAAAGTTACCTTAGACCAGAAGTCTGCAAATACACCCCAGCTGGCCACCTGATTTTCAGAAATAAAGTTTTATTGGAGCACAGTTGAGTCTGTTTGTTTATATATTGTCTATGGCTGCTGTCTAGTAGTTGCAAGACATTGTAGGGCTCAGAAGCCTAACATATGTACTGAAAAAGTGAACTGACTTGTGTCTTAAAATAGAGCTTCTGTCTCTACAGAGTTGAGTGTAACACCCTCCAGGCACAGGAATGCATTCCCCAATCCAGAAGCTCTTTGAATCCTGTCATTGAGGGTTTTATGGAGGCCCCGTTACATGAGCATAATTAAATCACTGGCTGTTGGTGATTAACTCAATCCCAGCCCTCACCCAGCCCCCTGGAGGTAATGGGTTGGAAGGTGTTCTCTTGCAGGAGCACGAATAGACCGTGAGGAGGTAGTGTGGGGAACTGTCCTGCCTTAAACTTACAACAGGCAGGATGCCTTTGGCTCTTAGACAATACAAGAGCATCCTGCTTGAACCATACATACTTTCCTAACCTCCAGACATAAGCCTAAAAGATACGTTCTTGCTCTATTCATACTTCCTTGACATCCAGCATGAACCTAAGAAATGCTCCTGCTCTTATCACTTCCTTGACATCTGGCATGAGCCCTAAGGGGCATGGGCTCAGACTGCTCTGGAGTAACCAAAGTTTATGCCACAGTCTTTAGATTATCATTAGCATTGTGGTTTTGACCCTCCTGGTGGGCTTTGGCAGCCATGCCCACAATGCCCATGTAAATGCAACAACATACCCTTCTGATGTGAGGGTGGAGACTTAATTAATGGGGCAGAGATCCTGTTAGTGCCACCCTAGACCCAGGAAAGGTCCTGTATATACCTCAAAATTTAGAGTAGATAGGGCCACTCTGAGTCAAATTCACATTTGAGCTTTCTCATGGGCCTGCTCCCACTTTGTATTTACTTTCCTTTTACTAAATTTCTACCCTTACTACTTCTGTATGTCCTGCTCAGTGCTTTGTTCAGGATATGAAGAGCCTGAATATTACGTAAAACGGAGACTCCTTGTCCAGTACCACTAGGACTAAGACAAGGTCTTTTGCCTATCTCTGCTTTGCTCACTGAGAAAATATATTTAATATAGTGTGTGAAAAACAAGAGTTCTCAGTATTTGTCAGAGTTTTCCTCGCTTTGCCTCGCAGGCTGCTCCCCTCTTCTGCTTGTATGAGGTAGTTTTCTGGGTGCATCTTCAGGGACCCATTGGCTATGGAAATACTGATAGTTCATGTTTATATAATGCTTGCTATGTGGTGGAGATGCCTAAGTGCTTTTATGTAAATTAATGCCTAACTTTCCTATGAGGTGTAATACTTCCACAACTTCATTTTACAGAATAGGGAACTGAGGTGCAGAAAGGTAAGTAATTTACCCAAGATCAAAAGGAATATTATTAATCAGGAGAAATAAGAGGTCATATACTGGCCTCAGAAATGAAGGATCTACACAGCAGGGCGACGGTTAGGCCAGTCTCCTTGTTTTTCATACCTAAATGTACATGACAAATTTCCTCTGATTCCTGCTGCTTAAAAATTTTTGTTTTTATTTCAATTCTATTGATGGTAGAAAGTTTCTCAAGATACTAGCAATAGTTCATCAGTCTAGATTTTTGTGGTAGAGCGAGCTTTTTTTCCCTCTATGTTCATAGGTGATTTGGTAGAGATAAGTGTTGAGTGAGGCAGTGTCATGCGCACAATCTTCATGCCACCCCAGCCACATCAGAATGAGCTTTGAGCCTGGAAGACTTTCTTATAAAGAGATCAGGAACCCACACAGCCTGGGTTTTGTGTGGGAGTAACATTCCTGTCTGAGCTCAATGAATGTTCCTTTTTCTGCCTAAGCATGTGTGCATGGCTCTGGGGCACATCTGCAACTTTAAGTATTTTAGAACTTCTGGGAGAGAGGTCAGTCTTTCACAGCAGTTGAAGAGGAGATCGCCCTTCATTGGATTCCTGGCAGACCCACTGGCTATGAGGAACTGTTACGGCTTGTGTTTAGATGACCCCCAAAGCCTCGTTGGTGAGATAAAATACCCAACACCCACAATTAAAGGAGGAAAGCTCACAGTTTGTAGAAGTTTCAGTCATGGTCAGCTTGCTCCAAGGCAGAGTGGCACGGCAGAAGGCAACAAGCAGCAGCAGTGAGCCTGTCCTACCTCTCTCCTTTTATATTCCATCTAGGGTGTAAGCCTGTTGATTGGTGCCACCCACATCCAGGGTATGATTTTGATTATCTACACCAAGAACTATGCTAATCCACTTAGTAGAATAATACACAGACCCTTAATCCCAGTGTCACACCATTAATTCACATTCACACACCCTAGATCAGCCACCTCAAAAAAACCCCACCTATGAGTGCATGAGGCTTTGGGAGGGACATCTAGTTATAAACCAAAACTTCCTCATAGATTTTGTAATTTTTGTATTTAGCAACAGGAATACTTCAGAGGGAACATAGCACTGATTTCTGAAGGGCTTGCCCCTCCACAAAGACTTCTACAGTTCTGTTCCGGGAGAGCGTTTGTAAGTCAGATTTATTCACTAAATCCAACAAAGTGAGTCTTACACACCTTTGACACAAATACAGGGATATACAATGTATATTGCTTTGCACTTCCTAGCACCCCCTTTCACATCACCACTGCTTTTCCTCTTGCTTCCGGACATCCTGGGCGCTGATTGAGCACTGTACTACTGTATACTGTTGAACTATACAAAAAGCACACAGCACCACAACCACGCCAGTGTTCGTCAGACACTTGAGCTACTTCATGATTTGCTCACATCTACAAATATTTGTAATGTAAGGTCTGTTTTTAGCTGTGAAAGTTCACAACTCAGACTTACTGTGTTCACAATATGCTTAAAGGTCCAGGAAGATGAATTAGGCAGATCAGATTTTTTTAAAAGCCTGAAATAATGTCCTAAGATACATTCTATGCAAAGAGTGGTCATGAGTATGATCACCCTGGAGGTTATTCATTGGAAAAGTTACCGTTAACGGTGTTATCTATCTCTGCCCCCAATATATTCTGTTCAAATTAATAAGATTTAGAAGCCAGCTCAAGAACAAACTGCTGGAGTGTGCTGCTGGAGTGTGCTATCAATGAAATAAGATCCTATGTATATATACATATATATATGATATGTATATATATATATATATGATATGTATATATATGATATATATATATATATCAATGAGTCCTACAGTGTGCATATTTAATGAGCCTCCAGACCATAACTTTAGTGAATAAAACACTGTTATGTAAGCAGTAACTGATATGGGAGCTTAAAGGACAGGAGGCTTTGTAAGTAGGTTTTGACAACTTGTTTGGAGGTTCTAGCAGGAGAGTGCAGCTACTCATATATTCTTGACTGAGTAAACGGCCCTCTATCAGGACTGGTCATTCTCTTCAACCTAGTGTGCAGCTTTGGGAGAGACATACTTGGAGCAGTGAGGGAGGAGTGGACACCCGCCTAGCCAGCCAGATCTGCCAGATCAACCCTGGCGATTAGTAGGGTGAGAGATGTTGCAGCCAGATTGCCCTCACATCCCATAGGTCGTTTTTAAATTTAAGATGTTTGAGGTAAAGCCATTCTGGGTGATGACAAGATTGAAACTATGGCTGCGGAAGAGAAGTGGAGAAACAAGTGATGAAAGTTGTGATTTGAAGGGCAAGGTAGGATGGGAGCAGCCATTTGGAAGTCTAGTCAGCTAGGATTGTGGCAAGACCGTGGAAAGACACTTTTGTTGTCATAAAGACAAGTGACAACGAAGTCTCTGGGTGTAGCAAGGAGGAAGAGTAGAGGCCATCATACAGGCATGTGGAGCAAAGGAGTGGGTTTTTGAACATACAGATAGGAATGTTGTGATTGGGAAGTAGCATTAGAAAGGAAATGATTCTTGGCCTTCCTGACCTAAAGGAGCAGGGGTTTCTGCAAAAGAACCAGAGAACAAAAAACATCAATTTTTGGGTTTGAAATTTCAAAATCTGTGAGTCAGGTGCATTATTAGGAAGATTTAAAACAATACACAACTAGCTCACTACCTATCTCCAGCACATTCTCACCTCCATCCCTATAAAAGACAGAAAATGTCAGAACTCTGGCTAAGGAGGAAGGGAAGAATAGATATTAGAGATATTAGATATCTAGAATAGATATTCGAGATCTTTAAGAGGAGACTTACATGAATTCTTTCATATTACACTTTTCCATTAAACTACAGGTTCTTTGGCAGCAGTGATATATTTAGCATTTTACACATCACTTTGTACATAGTAAACTCTAGCTATTAAACTGATTCCTGAACTGGAGTTGAAGTGCTTCAAATTTGTCTGTAATTCTAGGTGATTGTTTTGGGCAGTGAACACTATCAGTTTAATGTGCTATTACTACATTTGTGTTTTTTTTCAAAAAATTTCCATTTCAAACCATTCCCCTGCTTAAAATTTCCCCGAATACAGAACACAGATCTTTCTTTCTCTCTCCTTCTCTCTCTTTCTTTTTTTGGAGACAGGGTTTCATTATGTAGTTCAGGTTGAATTTGAATTCACTATGTAGCCCAGGCTGGCCCCAAACTCTTGGTGATCCCCACCCTCAGCCTCCCATATGCTGGGATTACAGGCGTATGCTACCACGCCTGGCTCAAATCTTTTTTTTAATCCAAACGCATTTTATATCTTGCTCATCAGTCTAAGGTTTATTTTGTACAAACTTTTTTTTCAATATGGGGGAGTAAAACCCAGAGTCTTCTCACGGAGCTACACCCCTAACCCTTTTTTCAAGTTTTGAGACAAGATCTGACCAAGTCATTAAATTGCCCGGGCTCGGCCTGCAACTTGGAATCCTCTTGCCTCAGGCTCCCAGAGTGCTGGGATCACAGATGTGGTCCACCATACCCAACGTTTTGTAGACACTATACAACTATAAATTTCTAATTTTGGGGCTGGGAATTTAGCTCAGTGCTTAGCTTGCTTGCCTAGCAAGCACTATAGACTCCGAGTTTGATCCCTAGTGCCAAAAAATAAAAAGTTTCTAATTTTTGTCAGTTTCTAATACTTTCCCATAAATTGTTGGTTTTCTAAAAACATGTAAGCAGCAATGAAATAAAGCAAGCATTAATCCAATATGCTTTTTATTTTAATATTTGAAAGGTTTTCCTTTTATAGAAGTATGTTTACTGGCCCCTCCTAAGGACCACTCTTCTCAGCACTAGAACTGAAATTAAAAAAAACAAAACAAATAAAGAAACCCGAAATTCTTTATGAGAGCGATAGGCCACTTGTGCTGATTTCTGCAAGAAAACGTGGTCGCATGCTCACACTCCTCAAGCCGACCCAGGAAAATGTGCAGAGTCAGAAGGTAGAGGATATAGCCAGTAACACGTGGACCGGGTAAGCAATCAAGGCGTTCACTTTGGCTCATGGTTGTATTCTGAGATCAAGGGGCAGCGTCTGGTATTGGCTTTTATGCTGGCAGTCCCAAAGTGGTGCAAGGCATCACCCGGCCAGAGACAGAGCATGAGTGTGTCCCGGCCAAACCGGCTTTTACAGCAGACCCACTTTGGAGATAAGCCACTAACCCATTCATCGCATGAAGGCATTACTCCACTCATGAGAGCAAAACTAATCACTTCTTAAAGGTCCCTTGGTCTCATCTCTTAACAGGGATTAAATTTCAACATTAATTTTGGAGGGGACAAGCCATATTCAAACACATAGCAGCCAGGGCACCTTTGGGGTTGTGAATGAAGACTGCTAAGCACAATGTTGCACGAGTAGAATGCAAAATTTATGATTAAGCATATAATGAAATTTGTAGTCGCAGCGGGCAGTCCACAGATTTGTCCAAATTCCAAGAGAGACTATCTGAATGGGATACTCAGAAGTCTTCCCGAGTTCAAGCGGGATCTTTTCAAGGTCTGCTATTCCTCAAGCACCCCTAACCAGACCCTGCGGTAAGCGCTCAACGGAAACTAAGCAAGGCACAGCCACTCTTGGGTCCAGCGTTTCCCTGACAGGCATAGGAGTTAAAGCAATGTGGACACCTAGCAGGAGGGAAAGTAAAGGAGGTGGATGTTCCTCCCTCAACACAGTAGCTGTGAAGCCCGCGCACTTCCTTTTGGTCTCCTGTGCAAGCCCTCCAACCGCCCCCATCAGTTTTAGGGCGAAGAAGGCCGCAACCCATGCGGCTGCTCCGCAGGGCGACCCAGGGAGCGACTAGGCTTGCGCTGGTTTGGGCCCCTCGGCCCACCCGTCGCGGGGCGACGCCAGCGCGCCCTGTGACGTCATCGCGTGACGCACAGGGCAGCGCGGGAGCCGGCGACTGTGAGGCACTTGGCCATGATGACGGCTAGTGGTAGCGTTTTGGTCTTCCCGGCTTCCGGGTGTCCCTTCAGGGAGTATGCTCTAACCTGTGCGGAGGGGAAGAGAGCGGGAGGTCTCTGACCTGCCGCGATGGGGGAGGGGAGAGGCGACAGCTTTGGCGGTGTGAGTTTGGAGCGCCTCAAACTGCAGCTGCTGGAAGAAATCCACCGGAAGTGAGTCGCGGCGCGCGCGCCTCCACGTGGGTGCGGCGCGTCCTCGCCCGCGCGGCCTCCCTGGGGCGGCCCTGCGTGAGGGCCTGAAGGCCACGTGAGACCTGACTGATACTGCGCGCGCGACTCCCCGAAACACTTCTCTGTGAAAGCTCCTTTCACTTTTTTGATTAATTAAACCTTAGGTCGTATAAATGGGCTGCTGGTTCTGCCTTGAGGTTCAATCTGGTGAAGTGTATTATGTCCCTATAATGCTAAAATACATGTTTGGTTTTGATGTTCTACTAAATTTTAGGTTTTTCTTTTTCATATTTAAGGATTTTATTTAAGTGTTTCTTTCCTCTCTCTAGAAAAACTTCAGAAGTGATGTTTTGTAAAAATCAGCCATCTCTATATACTTGTTCCAAACTTTAATTTTTTGCTTTGCCAGGTATCCAACCCAGGGCCTTTCAAATGTTAGGCAAGCAGTCCACCACTGAACTATATTCCTAGCCTCTTACATGCTTTTAAAAACAATATTAGTACTCATGTCAAAAATGTTGACTGTTCTGAGTATGTTTTTAAAAAGATAATCCTAATCCTACCACAGGTCCCCATTGTTACAGGATGGAGGGGTCCGTGAAAATTTTTCCAGTTTCTTGGTGTCTCAAAGAATTGGACAATGCACTGAAATGGCAGCGAAACAGTACTTTTATTGAAGGTGGAAAATAAGTACCTTCTGCCAATAAGAGGGGGTGGGTGAAAGGGCTCCTAGCTGCCCCTAGGATAAGGGAAAAGAGACTTTTGTATCCAAAATTCCTGGGTTATCTCCTCATACAAATAAAGCATCAGGACTACTGTCCTATCAAACACTTATTTTGCCTTATTCCTTATGTAAACCGACCTATGGAAAAGCTCCTTAGCTTCCTGCTGTATGTAATTGAAGGACCCGGAACAATGCCTTCTGATTGGTTCTGCCCACATGTAAATGAAGGCTTGCAAAGAGCATCTTTTGGTTGGTGCTGTGAGCAACACCAGATTCAAATGAAGGCTTGAAAATAGAACTTTTCTAATTGGTTCTGTGTGGAGTGCTGATGGCCTCACTATACAGTATGGAGACTGTCTCTCTCCCTGTCACACTGACTTAGCATGAAAATTAGACTCCTGTCCTCTCCTCTTTTGTGGCTCCAGTCACACTTCCAATTGCTTTTTTCTTAATTCTGAGTACAGGTTCTATGTGTTGTCTGAGGCAGTAACCAATCAGAGCAAGTACTTTAGACTCTAAAGTACTTTAGAGGAATTCTGCATAAATTCAAATCTCAACTATCATCACTCAGTATTTATACAATTTTAATTAACCCTCAGCTTTCTCAACTCTAAGATTGTTATACAAATAGTTCCTGTGTTTATTACCATGATGGAATGAAATGTAATATAAAGGAATTAGTACTTTTTGGTAAGAAGCATTCAGTGGAAGTTAGCTGCTGCTATTGCTGTTGTTTTAACTTGTTCACATTGCTTCAATGCCTGGAACATAATAGGTATTCAGAAATATTTACTGAATAAATGGTTATTGTCATCATGCTGTATTATGATAATGTGATATTTACTGATGTCCTAAGTAGCTAAACTGTGGAATACTTTTTAAAAATTTCTTTGTGTGCAAGGGGTAGTCAAAGTATACAGTGAATGTTTAAATTAAAAAAAAATATTACAGAAAGACACATCGCCATTAGCCTTCCTCTCCCTGCTCCCAGCACACATCCTATCATTTTTGCCACTTTTCTGAAGCACTTCTGAAAATCCTCCTTTGTGTCTTTATGAGGAGTGAGGCTCGTAGAAGCATAGTATGTCCTTTTCCACCTTATCCACTGGATGTTACACCCTGCAACTTCTGGCTCTTCCCCAAAGTCAAAATGACCATGAAAGGTAAATGTTTTGAATCAGTTCAGGATATCGAGCAGCCATGACAATGCAAACCAAGACAAGAAAGTACTTTTAGAACTTCATTAAGTGGTAAGAATGATGGGATAAGTGTGTTTGAAGTAAGGGGAAGCATTGCGAGGGAGATTAATGGCAATGTGTCTTTTACTGTAATACATTTTAAAATATTAATATTTACCTTAGTTTTTGATCATACCACCCATGTACATGAGTTTTATTAGTTTTTGTTTTGGATTGTTACTACCTATGGCTTTAGCTACTCCTTTTTGTAATAATTTGCAACTTGAGACAGCTGACTTTTGGGGCATCATATCTAAGTTAAGAGTCAAGGGAATCCAGTGGTTACCTGGGGGCTTCGAGCTTTCTTGTATATTTAATCCCTACTGGAACTAATAAGAAAGCCTTCATTTGACTGATTCCTGAGTCTAAACCATGCCTTCAATAAACTGTATTTCATAACAAATTCTTTCTGAAGTAGTGGTGGGTTACTGTATTTTAATCTTATGTTTTTAATTGAATTTCAGTTAACAAAACTATTTTTAATAACAGGGATGTAGTGCAACTCTCATTGGTTGAAATAAAGCAGAAGATAGCAGAACTGGAAGGCAAACTCAATACTGACAATGCAGGTATATAAGTAAATATTTATATATGTGACTCCTGTAGAATTACTGTTAAATTTAGCAGGATAACTATTATGTGTTAAATTATATACATTAAATAATAGTAGCAAGATATCAGTGTTGCTTTTTTATAGCATTAGTAATAATTTATAAGAGCTTTAAAATGGATACTTTAGAATATGAACTCTATTATTATCTAATTATTTTCCAACTTTACAAGTTCAAAATGTTCATTAGTTCACAAAATCTTTGTCATATGACATCAACACATTATTTCCTTAGTAAATAATATCGCAAATTTTCTTGTCAACCTAGGTCACAACCTTCATATTTTAACTACTAGATTTGGAGTATAATTTTTCTTTTCTTTAACCTGGACTTGAATTTATGATCCTCCTGCCTCAGCCTCCCAGAGTGCTGGGATTATAGACATATGCTTCGATGCCTGGCTGGAGTCTAACTTTAAAATCGTCATCTAGGAACCTAGTTGGGTGTGGTAGCGTGTGCCTGTAACCCCAATATTCTGAAGGCTGAGGTGGAACGATCACAAGTCTGAGGCCAGCCTAAGCAACACAGTGAGACCCCTGTCTCAAAAAAAAGAATCTCATCTAGGCTTTGACTTTTTGTTTGTTTCTTTGTTTTGGAAGAAAATGTATGTAGGAGTGGGGTGAGTGTTGCATGTGCACTTATCACATATACCTGTATATTCTTAAAATTTATGATGTATACAGGATATTAATTTATTCCACAAATATTGATCGAGATCCCATATGTCAACACTTTAAATGTAAGATTTTTCTTTTCCTCATTTTTAGAAGGTTTTCTGACTTTTGGGAGAATGTGTCTAAAATATGAATAGGAGAAGTGATATAAATTCTGTGTGAGGAAAAACAGGAATTTAAGGAAAGGAAACCCAGCATAATTCAAGTGATAATGTAAAGGTTGCCTTTCCACAGGAAGCAGTGCTTGAGCTCAGTGCTAAAGAACAGAAGTAATTTATTGGGGTTAAGGGGATGGGCTTTGGTTCCTAAACCCATTTATACCTCTTTTCCTGTAAAGGGGAACCATGAACAAAAAGGATTAGTAGCCAGAAATAAGTGAAATGCTCCTTTGTATACGTACCCAGTGCTTTGTTAAAGCCTGATTGGAGAACACTACCTTGTCCAAGGCTTAAGTATTTCTTATAGGTCCAGTATTTCAGTTATAATTGGGAGAGCAGAGTCCAACTTCAATTAACAAATAGTTGCACTGGTAAGGGTAGCTGAGTGACTTCTCTACCCATTTACAGGGAAAAACAGAAGGCATGCTCACAGATATGC
>PVJO010021508.1:0-29964 GCA_004026905.1 Hystrix cristata | reverse complement strand
ATCCTGTCCCCGCCCCTGCACACACATCACATTTTTTGGCTCTTGTGAATTGTGTTGCAATAAACATGGGAGTATGGAGGTCTTCAACACACTTACATAATTTCTTTTGGATTTATACCTAGTAGTGAGCTTGCTAGTTCTATTTTTAAGTTTGAGGACTCTCCATAATATTTCCTATAATGGGTATACTAATTTCCATGCCAACCAACAGTGTGTAAGAGTTTCGTTTTCTCTTCAGCCTTACCAGATCTTATTATGTTTTGTCTTTTTGATAATAGCCATTCTTACTGGAGTGAGGTGGTATCTCATTGTGAATATAATTTGTATTACCCTGATAATTAATGATGTTGAGCATTTTTTTCATCTGTCTGTTGGTCATCAATATGTTGGTTTTTGAGATGTCTATTTAGGTCTATTGCCGTTTAAAAATCAGATTGTTAGTTGTTTGAATTCCTTATATATTCTGGATTTCAACCTCCTTCCAGATGTGTAGTTTACAAATATTTTCTCCCATTCCGTACATTATATGTTCATTCTGTTGTTTACTTTGTAGTATAGAAGCCTTTTAATTTGATTTATTTCCATTTTTGCTTTTGCTTCCTGTATACTTTTACAGTTGTATCCAAAAACATTTTATCATTTCCATGTCCTGTAGCATTTTCCCTGTTTTAATTTTTCTAGTAGTTTCATAGTTTTAGGTCTTACATGCAAGTCTTTGTCCTACTTTGAGTTCATTTTTGTATATGGTGTGAGGTAAGGGTCTGTCTTTATTTTTTTGTCTGTGGATATTAGTTTTCCTAGTGCCATACTGAAGAGCCTGTCCTTTCTCCAATGCATGCTCCTAGCAGTCTTGTAAAATATCAGTTGTCTGTACATGTGTAAATTTACCTCTAGCCTCTCTATTCTGTTCTGTTGGTCTATGTGACTGTTTTTATGCCAATAATATCCTACTTCGAGTGTGATCATTTTGTGCTGTGTTTTAGTTAGATGGTGTAATGCTGCTTGCTTTGTTCTTTTTGCTCAAAATTGCTTTGCCTAATTGAGGTACTTTTTGTGCTTTCATACAAATTTGGGTTGCTTTTTAGTTCTGTTAAGAATATCATTGAAAGCACAAGGCCCTAAGTTCAATCCCCAGCACCAAAAAAAAAAAAAAAAAGAAAAAGAAAAAAGAATATCACTGATATTTTGATAGGGATTGCATTGAATCTGTGGAGTGCTTTGGTGGTATGGATATTTTAACAATATTGATTCTTCCTATCCATAAACAAGGACTGACTTCTCATTGTTTGGTATCCTTTAAAATTTCTTTCATCAGTGTTTTATAGTTTTCAACGTACAGACCTTTTTGGTTGCATTTATTTCACTTGTTTGTTAAATTTTTTGTAGTTGTTATACAGTACAGTAATTGTAAATCAGATTGCTTTCTTGAGTTCTTTTTCAGGTATTTGGCCATTAGTATATAAAAACACAACTGATTTTTCTGTGTTAATTTTGTGTCATGTCACTTTGGTGCATTTATTACTTTGAATTGTTTTGTGGAGTTTCTGGGATTTTCTACACATAAGATTGTATCGCTATAAACAGTGACAATTTTACTTTCTTCTTTCCAGTTTGGATGCCCTTTATTGTTTTCTCCTGCTTGATTGCTCAGGCCAGGACTTCTGGTACCATGCTGAATAAAGTGAGAACAGTGTGTGTGCTGGTCCTCTTCCAGATTTGAAGAGAAAGAGTTCAGCCGATTCAGTCTGAAAGATCCAGTGTGATGTCAGTAGTGGGCTTGTTGGTGTCACCTGCGGGTGGGTGTAGATGGCTTGTCCTTGTTAAGATGTGCTTTCTGTGTGCCTAATTTGTTCAGAGTTTTTATCACAAAGGAGTGTTGATTGTAAAGATAAGAGCAGAAACAAAAAAAGAAAGAAAAAACTAATTCGAAACTGCACTTGTACTCTTTACCTCCCCACATTTGGTATTGATGATGTCCCATTTTATTTTTTTATATTGCTTATGCCTTAACATATTAATTATTACTTTTAATTGCTTTTAAAAATGTTCATACTAAGGATATAAGTGGTTTATACACCTTTTCATAATATTAAAGCATTCCAAGTTTGTCTGTGTACCCTCATAAGTGAATTTTATATGTTCCCATGTTTTGTTCTTACTCATGAGTGTTTCATTTTTGTAGTTTGAAGAACTTCACAAAAGGGAGCTGGGTGTGGTGGTGCATACCTGTAATCTCAACACACAGGAGGCTGAGGCAGGAGGATTGCCTTGAGTTCAAAGCCAGCCTGGGCTACATAGTGAAACCTTGTCTCAAAAAAGCCTAAACAAACAGAACAAAACAAAACAACACAATACTCGCCCTCCAAACCCCCAAAACAAAAGGAATATTTTTGAAATGGTGTGTTTGTAATTCTTGAGCCACGTGTAATGCTTTGGGTTAATAAACATTTTGAATTAGTACAGATCAAGAAATATAACAAAAGGGATAGAAACTGCTTTAATGACCAGTTAATAAAATTAATCCTACAAAAAATAAAATTAATCCTTTAAAATTTTCATGAAGTGTTAAGAAAAATGTAAGAAGAGATTTAGCAAGTTTATGATTTAGGGCTGGGGATTTAGCTCAGTGGTTACAGTGCTTGCCTAGCAAGCGCAAACTCCTGAGTTTGAGCCCCAGCACCCCCCCCAAAAAAGAACAAAAAAAGAAAGTTTATGATTTATAAAGTGTTCCTTTAAGTTTAGTGCTAATTAAAACACTAAAATTGTTCTAAAGGGAAAAAAATTGTTCTCTGAAATAATGCCTTATATAAATGTAAGTTCCCACTGTAACAACTTCCCTACAGAAGAAATATCAGGCTAAAAGCTTTTTTAAAACAGTTTTTGAGTTGGCTGAGAATTTTAATGGAATTGCATTTAAACATAGGCACAAGATAATAATCTTTTCTTTTTAAAATGCTCTCTAATATTTTTCTTACTCCTTTCATCCTCTTTTTCATGTCAATTTTAAAAGTATAACATCTTATTTTCTGCTTTCATCTGCCTAAAACTCATCCTAAATTCTTTATCAAAATTTCTGTCTTCTCAAATCTATTTGTAAAGTTTTCCTGAAGATCCTATTCAGTTTGGGATTCAGTCACTGATCATTCAGATCCAATGCTAGGCTGTTGCCATACAGTGATTAAAAATAAAAGTCACGTTTTCTGCCCTCTTAGCCTTCAGCCTGCTAAGTCAGAATATTAAAAGGTCACATTCTATAGTAATTCTCTTGATGCCTCCCAAATAATGAGCGTTAATCATGTTAGAACCCCCCCCCCTTGAAGACTTAGTTAATGTCCAGATAAAAATCAGAGTTCTCAGAGCTAAAGGTCTGAGAAAGTGGCTTAGTGACCTTCCTTTAACAATAAGTTTATAACTTTCATCCCTGTCTCTGGTGTGCAGTAGAACATCTCGCCTTTTTATAGTACTTTACATTGTACCGTGTGTTTCAAACAGCATCATTTTGTGGGCTGGTCTACCAGTTCTGTGACTTTCAGTGGCCAGGTCATACTGAACACTTGTGCTTATGTAGACTTGAGAAACCCCCAAGATCTTGCAAATGAAATAAAATGATTTAATGGCTAGCACCTCAGACTGTCAAGTTAGGAACCCCGAGTTCTAATCCTACTTTTATTAGTATTTGGTTGTATCATTTTATTGCACAAGCCTTTTATTTACCCATGTGCAAAATGAAGGGCCGGGGTAGATGATAGTTAAATCTTGGTGTTAGGTAGTTACTGTTGTATAAAAGATAACAACAAGTATATTGTTATGATCATTAGGTAGTTATTGTGTTATAGGCCACCCCAAGTATGAGCGTCTAAAAGCAATAAGCATTTATTATTCCCCTAGGCATCCTTGGGCCATCTGGTCTTGCTAATACAGGACAGTCCTGCCTGAGCTGGATCGGGCTTGCTCAAGCTTCTACTGTCACCCAGCAGGGTGGTGTGAGGCTGCCCCTCTGTACAGACTCACACACATGTCTAGCAGGTGTTTGTCTGTTGATTGGATCAAAAGATGAGTACATCCTGTATTCTCATTGTCTAGCAGGCCCGCCGGGGCTTCTTCTCATGACCAAACGTGTTCCCAAAGAGTGAGCAGCCATCTATTAGGCCTCTTGGAACTTGTCAGTTCCACTGCATCCTGGAGGCTGGACTCTCAAGGCCAGCTCAGGTTTGGGCGATGCAGTAGTAGGTTCCAGAGTCTCATCGCGAGGGCATGGAAACGGAGTGGGTGAGGAATTCCAGCTCAGTTTGCAATCAATTTTAGCAGAGGCTACTTGGACTTCCACTTTTTCTTAAACCTGTGAGGGATCTAATTTGTTATTTGAACACCTGCTGCTAAATTCTGGCACTGAGGGTGATGCGGAAGAGAAAAATAACCCTTGATTATATCATAGTGCTTTGTATTTTATAAAACTAGTTTTACTTTCCGGAGCAATATGAAATAACAGATACCCAACAGAGCTGGCAATGTGGTTAAGCAAATAAGGTTCATCCATTAAGAAAACAGAAAACATTTCATGACTCTCTTTTTTCAAAGTTGGGAATGTATAGGAGCTACATGAGCCAGAAAAGAAAGAGGCGCAGGTGGGCCGGATTTCCTACTAGGGAGAGGTGTCAGTGGTTAGACTCACACTAATCAGACTCTTTGATCACTTCTATTTTTATATGTACACAAAGGACAAAATTTATTTTAATTAAGCAAAGGAAATCAACAGTTTGCTGATGAATAATTAATCTCAAAACATTCTGCTTGTTTAAGGAAGAAGCTATAATGTGAGTATTGACTTTTAGTCAATAAAAACTATTCTCACAAGAATGTTTTAGTATCTCAAGAGTCACCAAATATTTTAGGCAGAGGTTCCTTGGAATCCAGCCAACAGGATTATTTTTAACCACTAGCAAAGATTGCTAGCTGTGTACCAAAATCCATTTCCTCTTGCTAGAGCTCCCAGACTCCCTTGCAGTTAGGTGTGTTATCTGAGTTCCATCTCGTGAAATGTGAGCAGGACAAGGTCGGCTTCCTCCCCTACAGGCTGTTGCATGCTCCTCTCCTTTTCTGGAGTGCCGGGTTGGCCACACCCAGGGTGAATTGGGAAGCCGCCTGTGTTCCTAAATGATTGCCTGGGCAGAGCCTTCTTCCACACCGTCTGCCCTGGGTTAGTAACTGGCTGAGACGTGGGGTCCATTGTGTCTAACCTTGCCCTATTGCATCTGTTTGTTTTATTAGGATAATCTGACCTACTACAGCAAATAATAAATTTACTTGAAAAATTAAGGGAGCAAAGCATAATTAAGAAGCTTTCTAGCTTATCTTTTCTGTTCACAGCTATACTGAGTTCAGCTAATGCTTAGTATCTTACCCAGACAAAAGGCTGAACTTATTGATATTACTGTCTCTGGGAGCTCACAGTGTTTGGACAAACAGATACGTAAACAGATGATTATTTGGGGAGCACAAGCTAAGTTAGTATATTGTAGAGTCCCCAGTGTTTAGCGATTCAAGCAAGATAGAACATTATTTTTTTATATAGCAATCCAGGGTGTTCTAGAGGGCTATGATAAAAATAACACCGATAGGACTGATACTGTTGGTAATAATTATTATTACAAGCATCAATTGGTATTTACCATATGGTAAGTTCAGTTTCCAGCCCATGGGTGTAACAACTCCTTTAGCTGATACAAAAATTAAGTGTTAGGTGCTGTCTCCCTATTTTATAGATAAGGAAACTGAGACACAGATTATAAGTAATTTATCTCAGTCTACATAGCTAGGAGGTTGCTTGGCTGGGCTTTGAAGTGAGGCAATGTGAGCCTGGGCTGTTAACCGCCGTGGTGTACTTAGAGAAGCCAAGTTAATAGAGTGGGTGGTCTTCGTAGATGTGGGAGCTGCAGATCTTGGTGGACACTGGGTACCTTTGGGCTGCGTTCTTTTAGCTCATGAGCTCAGATTGTACTGAGGTACCTGATACTTTAAGGGAATGCCACATTTTGCATTTTTAATGCCACTTTATGTTCTAGATATGTTGGGATTCAGTGGAGCAATTCTCCTAATTTTTGTGCCTCTCTGGGCTTTAAAAATTGAACCAATAAAGGGAGTACCAGTTTTTTTTTTTTTTTTTTTTTTATTTTAAACCAAGAACATGTATTGGTACATTCTACATACAATGGTCACATTCATTACATTAATTCTGTACCCATACATGATGTATCTTGGTGGGAGTACCAGTTTTTAAAGTCGGTGATGAATATTTGCATGTGTCATCTTCTCCAGCTGACTTTTTATGAGTCCACACGTTATGTATTTAAAATGTATAGTACTGGCCCTTGTGCACACCGAGTGCTTGACAATGAGCAGCTTCTCTCTGAGCAGATACCGAGCAGTGCTGTGTGGCACTCCTCCCCCTGAGCTTCTTCCCCAGGGAGTGTCCCGTACAGGTCTTCTGTCCTCTACACCCGCCCTGCCGCGCCCACTCAGACAACAGCGTCTCAAACCTACTTAGCCTGTCACTCTTCGAAGGAGGCCAAGTTTCCCAAAAAGGACAAAAAATATTTTTGGTGGTATTTTTGCTTTTTTCTCCTGTAACATTTGCAGAGAATGGTTTGGCAAATATGTGTCCAATCTAACGTCTTGAATTCCCTTTTTCTTCTGTAGCCACGGTCAGAATGTGGGAAACGACTTTTTTTTGTTACTATCTGCGGTGATTTTTACACTTCATCAGGATTGGATCTCTTGTGCGAGGCTTTCACCCTGTTGGTTTTCCAGCGGAAGTAATTTTAGTTTTCCTTGAAATATTGTGACTGCTGTCCTACTTTTCTCCTTCACCTATGATAATTTTTCTCCTCCAGGGGATGGCAGACGTGTGGACATCTCACTGGCTGCGTGCTAAATGCCTCCAGCTCTCATAAGGAGGCTGGGCAGGTGCTCAGACGGGCCTGGACGTCCTTCCTCCCTGCGCCGCTGTGCCCAGCGAATTCTGAGCGTTACTGGGTTCCGGGCGGGCGCTCTGTGCGCAGGGTGTCTGGCGAGAAGGAACAAAAGAAGAACCCAGGCAGTGTGAGGTTACTCAGCTTGGCAGCCTTTCACTGGGAAACTTAGGTGTGAGTTCTGATCCAGGGTGGGACTGCCGCATGCACTACAAGAAGGGTTTTGAGGCTCCAGCAGGCCCAGCACAGGGGAATTGTAAGCTGCAGGCTGCCCTTTTGTTCCCTGAATACAATCGACTTTAGCCTTCGGGAAGGAGTGAAGTAATTTTTTTCAGTCATCGCGCATTCATCACATTTGCCCCAACAATGTTCTTGAGGTCAGGCTGTGAATGGGGAGCCAGGAGCTCCAGTTTCCCTGGGGGAGTCTACTTTCCAGTAACCACGTTACCTTTGGCAGGTTGTTTTCCCTCTGTTCTCTCTCTCTGTAGCGAAACTAGTTATGGCTCATGGAATTGGTGGGCGGGTGCAGCGTTGGCATTGTTAGCGTGCTGCAATGGAGCTGGGGTTGGGATGCCCACTGCCACTTTCCTAACGTCACATTTGTCAAGTTGCTTAACCTATTTGGCTTCTTACACCACTTCTCCAATGCAGAGTACCAGGCATCTCTCAGGGCTGTATAACTAAGGCAATGTGTGGATCTCATCAGGCACAGTGTCTAGCACATAGTAATTGCTTATTAAAATCTAGTTATCACTGTTTAATTATTGTTATTATTAACTGTTAGCAAGTTCTTGGACTGAATAAGATGCTGGCAAAATACCAAAGGAGATACAAAGAATGTTCTTTCATAAAAAGTTCAGTCCTGGGCTGGGGATTTAGCTCAGTGATTAGAGTGCTTGCCTGGCAAGCACAAGGGCCTGAGTTCGATCCCCCAGCACCGGAAAAACAAAACAAAAAAACAAAAAGTTCAGTCCTATTGCTACTTAATGGTACTATTTCTCAATTCAATAGAATCATTATATTAGCTTTAACAAGTTATTTTTCAAAGGGTTATCTTCATGAATAAAAGACAGTAAGTTTGGACACCATCTGAATTGACAGGCAGTGCCTCATTTTGGAAAGAGCGTGAGATTCAGGAGTTCCGTGGATGCCGCTCTGCATTCTGGAGCTGCCACTGTGACGTGGGAAAAGTGAACGAACTTCTCTAAGCCTCAGTTTACTAAAATGGACACGAGATGATAATGTTGACTTAAAACTCATTTTGAGGATCAAAACCATTAAGTTGCATGTGACATGTGATTTATTAACAGAACGTGACAGAAGGTTGCCATGTGCTTTCTTAAGACGTTTAACAAAGTCATCCTGAGCTTCCACGATGCCCTGATTGGGTCCCCTGTTGTTTCTCCTTTAAAGCGTCTATTCTTTCCTTCATGGCACTTGGCAAAATTTGTATTCATACAAATTCTAAGCTGAGGGCTGGCTCTGCGTCTGTTTGATTCACTGTTCTACTGACAGACAGTTGGTGTTCAGTAAATCTTAGCTAAACGACGGGATGAAAGGATAGCGGGGCAGCAGAAAGGATTACAAGCAGCGGTGATGTCTCGCCTCGGCATGTGCGTATCATTTATTTGTCGCTTCATTTCATACTGCCTTTGAGCATCACCTGTTGTCTTGTTAATTAGCGCTTGTAAAATGGCTAATGATTTTCATATCCTCTCTGATAGGCTGTAAGCCCTGGCAGTGCGGGAGCCACAGAGCAGCTCTACACACTCTCACGGGCTGCACAGGGCCTGGCCTGGTAATGATCTGTGGACTCAATGGACCCAAAAAGGAAAGAAGAATTTCCACTCTGGGGATTTCAGCAAAAATTAAACTTTTGGGAAATGCCACGAGGTCAGAGCTCTCTCACTGCTGTTTCCCTCTATTATGTGGTAATGGCGATAAATGACGTGCAGGGAGATGGGAAGGCTGCACCGACTCTGTGCTCGGCAGTCTTTCCATGCTCTCTCCTGAGGGACTGCTCTCTGTCTTGCCTTTGGGTGTCAGCATCCCAGTCCACATTCTCTCTATCGGTTCTCTTGTCAGTTTTAACCCGTGTGCCAGCCTTGGCCACGTTCAGCTGCAGAGTGAACCAGCCGCTGTAGGGACCAAGAATCTCCCTGTGGGTGGCTTGAACTGTGTGGTGCGCTTTCTGCCCTGCCTTGGGGTCTTGAAAACGTAGACTACTGAGCTGGACCCTCCAGGCTGGTAGAGAGGGTTTGTTAATCTTTGAAACACCCCTCCACAACCGCAGCTCCATGTCCTGTCTTCGAGCTGTCCTGCGCCCTCTCCCAGGCAGGCTGAGGAATCCGCCCAAAGCCACGGAGCTGGCAGTGACCCAAGCGAGGGCTGCAGGATCCCCAGCCGCACCGCTCCTGCTGCTAATGTATTCTGTATGTGCCCACACAGAGTACATGGTGTGATATTTTCATTATTTTTTTTTTTTTTTTACATAAGTACAATCTACTGTGCTTAGAATTCATCAGCTTGCTCTTTGTCACTCAGTAATGTGTTTTGGAACTGAAGTTATGAAGTTATTCTTCAGTGTTCCTCCCCGCTTCTTGCCACATTTCATTGCTTTATCAGACGTCGCAGGTCTGTTGGTGCAACATCAGCTCCTAGCAGAGGGAAAGTAGGCACACGCCTGCGATGGCCGCCTCTTGTTCTCCAGCCCCGCACTGCGGCCTTCTCCAGATTTGATCGTGTCCCTTCCTTCTTCACATATTCCTGTGTCTCTCTGTTTCCTACCAAATTCAATACAGGCTCCTTGATTTAAGATCCCTGCCATGCAGCTCACCCCGTCTTTCTGGTTGTGTCTACACTCACCCTATTCTCCATGCTTTGTATGGCCATTTCTTTCCTGCGGTCGTTTACTAAATCAAAAATAGCCTCCCTCCATCTTTACCTGCTAAAACCCTGTTCACCTTTCACCCGCCCTACACACTGCCTTCTCCTGCATTTAAGACAGGCCTTGACTTACAGGCTGCTGGGGCGGGGGCTCCCTCCTCCCCGCCCTTCCCCCTGTCACCCACCCACTGCCAGTCCCCAGGCTGCAGGCCCGAATCCGGCCCTCTGCTCGCCCTTGGCCTGCCCTCCTAGTTACCTTTCATTGCCTGGTTTAGCGCATCAGTAGCAAAGTCCATGTAGTTGTTCTGATTAAAGAGAATCATACAAGAAAATTGTTATATTTAGCATTTATTATTTAGCAAGTTAGGGAACATTACAATTGCATTTTAGAGATAGTTTTGGCAAGAACAGTGTTCTTGTTTAACTAAAAACATTTGATTTAATGAAACAACACGGCCTTTGTGATTTCTGGTTAATTGATAAACAGTCTTTTAATAGGAATTAAATTTAAAACACGTCAATAGGAAAACGAATGTAAAAAATGTTGGCAATTTTTGTTTATGTAATTGGTTTCCAATTTTGGTAGCTAAGCTGAATTTTGAGGACAAAAAATTTGTTAAAATATAATGGTGTCAGAACCTGAAAATGGATTGTCTTATTCCACCCTGACATTGAACAGGCAATTAAAAAAGCAGAATTTCTTTTTTGGTAAGGTGAATAAATTTAGTTACCTTTCATTCAGTTTTACTTTTTAACCCTGTTGTTAAGATAATACTAAGCTTATGAGATTTTTTAAAATCACCATATTAAAAAATCTCTTTCCATTTCTTTTATTGGCCTTGAAGAATATTAGTCTACTGAGATTCTTCCGTAAAGTTCTTGACTGAAGAGCTCTTTAGGAGCTCCTTTATAGTTCAGAACTTCACGTTTTCTCCAAGTGTCTTGCTTTGGATTGAATGCAGAGGTTGGCGTCCCTCTGGGCTCTGTGTCAGCGGGAGTATTTTATCCATGGCGTCCAACACAGAGGCACGCTGCAGTGTTAAGTTAGAAACTGCAGCACGTCTTGGCCCACAGCTCAGGTACGCTAGGAGCGCTGGCAGCGCTCACCCACCTCCACACGCTTGCCGGGTCTGGGTCTCCTGGCTGTCAGGTGGGCAGAGCAATACCACCCTCAACTCTTCTGATGCGCCCTTCATCTTCCTGGGTTTCGTCACAGTCTGACAGCTGACACAAGACCACATCTCCCAGGTCTTCCAAGAGTGGCCTGGAGTCCAGACCAGGTGCCCAGAGAGGCCTCCTGGGGCATCCCTGGGCCCCTTTTGCTTTGCTCCACCCTTCAGGTATAGGCATCCGACCCCAGATCGACTGCCTTCCCTAGGGCACGGGAGCATTTCGAACTGTTTCTCCCTAGAGGAGTCTTGCCATCTTACAGAGGCTGAGGGAAGCAGGGTTCAGACTTCTCCCAGGACAACTTGTCTAGCCATCTCCTCAAGTTTATGATTCCTGGGAATCAGCAACCCTGCTCCATGCCCACTCCCTTCCCGAAGAGGTATCACGTTTTGTTTTAAGTACTGGAGATTGAACCCAGGGCCTTCTTACTGAGCTAGAATTCATTTTTTGGAGACAGGGTCTCACTAAGTAACTAACTTGTGATCCTCCTGCCTCAGCCTCCCAGAGTTCAGGGATTATACGCATATGCCACCGTGCCTGGCTGGTATCACGTTCTTTGAACACAAGAGACATCTTGGAATTAAAACTGGAAAGTAAAGTATGTCTTGTTGTGATTTATTAGGGACATTTTGCCTTTAATTGTGTACTTCGTTACTGCTTATTCTTATTCAACACACATCTTTATGTAAGGTGCATAGAGTTGGGAGTGTGTTTACTGATTAGTGATGAGCACTAGCAAATCCTAAAGGGAAAAATTACTAGATTTTTTTCCAAAGCTACTCTTATTTCTTACTGAGACTCGATGGCAAAAGTGCCCCTGTTGAAAAATTGGTTCGGAAAGCCGTGGTGGACAGAAATGGCAGGCTGGCTGAAATCAGGAAAACATTTCTATTTGCACTGCACTGTTATTCTCAGTGCACTTAATAATTCTTACCAACGCTTCTCGTCTGTTACTGTGAGCATCTAGCGTCCCCGTACAGATGGCGTGGCTGGGCGCAACGTGCCTCACTTCTGATTATCGTGTCCCTGGTGCCTCTGGGGTCGCCCGTGTTTCAGCTAAACGCACCACTGTGTCTGTGAGTTCAGAACAGCAGCTTCTTTTATTTTTCGGTGCAATCTCCAAAGCTTGGCCTCTCTGAGTGAGCCTGCTGTTTCCCAGGAGCTCTCTGTCAATTGAATTTTGCTGTGTTCCTGGCTTCAACTTGGAAATGTGTTGGCTCATGTTCTTGACGACAAGAAATCACTGTCCACTTAGGTCATATAAAATACCTTATTGTTAACTGAGGGCCTGGCAAACATACCTGTGTCAATGCCTGTCTCCTATATTTGGCATGATTATGGAAACCGCTTAGCAAAGACTGGAATGTCATTTAAATATACTGGAGGATTATATGTCTGCGCACAAGCTAACAAGGGGACAGCTTGATGGACTGTAATGCTTCCTGCCAGCCAGGGCACCGTAAGCACAAACCCCCACCGCACAAGGGCCTCTGCTTCCCTGTACCAGAAGCAGTGATCGGTCTTGGACATAACCAATATAGAAGCGAGGGGAAGCATGGAAGAGGACTGTTCACCCAGATGTCTCAAAAGTGCTGAGTGTACCAGTTGTCTAGCAGTTAAGCCAAGTGTTCGGCTGACTAGTACTGGTTGTCTTCAAGCATTAAATACAATGGCCTGGAATATAATTTGTCTTGGGGATAAAATGACAAGATTATAAATCTTTAACCAGGCCCTATTAAGTGCAGTAGGATGGAAAGCTGAATTAGGTTAGAAGTCTCAGGCAGGAGAATAGTCTAGATCTTGAGCCATTTACTTGAAATAGGAATGTCTGTGTAGGAGTCGTTGTTGGACAGATGTTTTCAATTGGAAACAAAACATAAACCCTAAATGTAAATCAGTGAATTTTCTCCTGGAAGCATCAGAATAATGCATTACATTCATGCCCAGGCTGCGGTATTATCGAGGCAGAAAGGCATTCCTGTATTCAGTAATGTGCTGTGAAGATTTGCATTATTGCATCTCAGCAGGCTTGGTTTTAGGCAGAGAGATGAAGTAGGTGAAATCATCCTTTGCCACCCAGTATTTCCTGCAAATGCCGCCCTCCTTTCCTCTCCAGCAACACCGTGTCGACACTGACCAGGTTCCTTTTAGCTGAGAGTCTGAGTGCCTGTAATAGTGACTTTCTAGAGGCCATACTAGTCTTAACTCCTTGTCACAAAGGAATCTGAAGCTAAAAGAAGAAATGGCATATTGGATGTTGGATATAACAAACCAGAAAGGGAGGTCCCTGAGCTTAAAACATAAATGGTCCAATCAAAAAGAGATGGAAGCATTTCTAGTATCGATCAGAAAATAATGCCAATACCACCTCCTCCTTTTCAAGCACATAGCTTCTTGTTTGAATTTCATCATATGGAATGGAGACTATTGTTTCCTTAAATTAAAAATGGGTGCTGTCTCTCAGTCTGAATTTAATTTTCTAATGAATGAACTGTAATCTCCCACTACTGTCTTGTGGTCTCGGATGTTCTTTCCCTTGTGATACGAGTGCTGTGGAGGGGCTCCCTGAGACCCTGGGCGGTGGCATCTCTCATAGGGACGCCATGGCAAGGAGGGACCCACCTGCTGGTGGACGCACCTTTCCGCAAGTGGGTCTTGATGGGTATCTGGCTGTGCCCAGGCTCCAGCAGGAAAGAAGCACATCTGTAAATTGGGCAATTCAAAGAGAGTTTCAGAAAGGGACTATTTTCAAAGGTGGAAACGCCTTAGTATGTAGGGAAACCACAGGAATAATGTGTTACCCCACACCTAGTTATTGCAGAGAGCCGATATTAACCTTCTTCTAAAAGCCAAGCTGAGGGAGCATTTATACAAACCTGGAGGCAGAGCCAGCTCGTGGAGAGGGCTGACTTACAGGGGACAGACCTGGCTGAATCTTGGTACACAGCACGGAGGGATGAAAGGGAATAAACAGCCGTTCCACCCACCCTCCGTCTGATCCTTTGCCCGTTTTCCCCTTTGGTCAGATCCTCTTGGAAGCCAGCTGAAATGGTTCTCCCAGGCCAGCCCATCTCAGCAGAGAGCAAGGGTGAACAGGGGACATCCAGTGAAAGGGCTCTCAAGCATGTGACATAATACTGCTGTCCCTTCATGGTGTCATTTTCCAAATCAATAGGATTAAGGGCTCAGCCACTCAGATATTAGTGAACTGAATGTCAAATGCCACATTAACTCTCAGGGGAATTTTTATGTTGACTTCAACCAAGTAACAGCAGTAGCGCAGGCATCTTGGCTCTATATGTGAAATATCATCACTTCACGTATCAACATCTATAAAATTTGGCAATTTAAGAAAAAAGGACTGAAAACTATGAAGTCTAGAATGTCACTGGATCCTGGACTTTGCAGAGAGTGTCCTATTTTTTCTCCCTCTCAGGCTGAGTCCATAGGAGGACTTGCCATTGGCCTGTTGTCTTTGCCATCAGGTGAAATTGTTAGAAAGGACTTCCTTATCCTGGTAGAAGTCAAATCACTTTATCCAGCTGTTATAACTTCTCCCTCAAGAGTCGCACAGTTTAAATTTCATCATCTTTCAAGTATGCGAAGACAGCCATCGTTTCCCGATACCTTCTTATTTCCAAGTGGAACATTCCCGGTTTCTGCAATCCGTGCTTGTATGGTACAATTAAATCCAGCAGTTGTTTATTGAGCCCTGAGCTGTAGGCGAGGCACTCGGTGCAGGCTCCAAGAGGGTACACGTGCAAAATGTGCAGTCCATGGGGGAGAGAAGTATAACATCACAGGACAAGCGGGATGGAATATGTTGAGTAGAAGTTTAATTCGCATACTTCAAAGTCTTCATTCAAGTCATGCGTAGGAAAGTTAAACTTGGAGAGGGCCCTGCAGCATGCACTAAAGGGCCTTCTCCAGATGGACACAAATTAATCATTTCACTCACATTGGTAAGTCATGTCAATCAGCCTGCTCCTAGGTCTGTTCATCCCTTGCCCCATCAGGACTTTGTGGAGGACCCTTGTCATGCTTTGTTGAAAGAAGCATTCATAATGTCTATGCCAGCATTGGCCAATCAGGGGCTACCCACCTGCATAGTGAAGTTATGTTAGAAACCCAGAGATGGGGAGAGCCAGAGTGGCGTGAAACTTTTTCTGCTTATTAGAAGAGGGCTCATGGTTTGAAGTAAATTTGAGCAACAGAAGTAAATCTATCTAAATGTTATTGAAGCTAAGCAGTGGGATTTTGGAAATTCTTTTTATTATTTTCTACAGTATGTCTGAAATACTTTTATAAAAGGAAGAAATAAACACTTCCTGGCCCGGAGCAGTACCAAGAACCATAACCAAGTCCTGAGTTGCTGGGATAGGTGGTTGGGGACACTGGTCTCTCTTTAGCATTCTCTTGTTGTACTGTTTAGTTTTACTGTTAAAGTGGCTCTTTGATAGAATTAAAAAAAAAAACAGCCATCTCTCAGCAAGGTCATTTGGGGGCTTTTGGGGGCTTCAGTTGCCACCTGTCGGCCATGTGCTGCAGGAGTGGCCATCGGTGAAGGAGGATCTGCCACCAACGCTTCAGATCACATGCCCAGCAACTGTGACTCCTGGTCGTTGTCATTCAAATCCTAGTTGCATAAAACTGAGGCAGCATACATGTGGAGTCTCGGAAAGCCATTCGTTCCTGGCTCCAAAAAATATTTAAAATGACATCTCTGTAAACTTTGAAGGTGTTGTGTGCACAGAAATCCAAAGAAGGTAAATAAAGGAGAGAGTCCAGGTGCTTGTTTACTCCAAATAGCTCAGCTCAGGGAATTTACTTTCATCAGTAGGTGGAATAAAGCCTGCTGCTATTAAGAGACATGTGTTGTATGCTCCAGGCATCAAAAGTGCCCAACTGGCAGCCTCTGGGAGACAAACGGACATAGCTGTCATCACTGACAGGTCCTGTGAGAGGTCACCACCCCAGCGAAACAGGCTTGATTTGGCATTTTCTTTTTTTTGGTGGGGGGTGCTGGAGATTGAACTCGGGACCTTGCACTTGCTAGGTCACCACTTTACCACTTGAGCTAAATCCCTAGCCCCAGTTTTGGCATTTTCTACTCAAACTGTTTTGATGCTTCTTTTGGGGGCTGTCCTCTTCCCTGATCCTTTCTTAAAAACTTACTGATCTTGCTGCTTTCTTGGGCTTTGCAGCTCCAAAAAGGACTTAACCCTGAAGTTGAATATTGCATGGCAGTCAGGGGAAAAGGTGATATGTGCAAGATGTATAGCTTTTTGATATGTCAGAAAGTTGGTTGGTGTTATGGTTTGTGTCTAAATGTCCCCCGTCATGAAGTTATAGGTGGGACTTTTCAGAGCTGGCTGGATCTGCAGTGTGTGATGCTGGGATTAAGGGTTTGTGATTGCTAAATTAGTCTGCTGATTGATTTGGCACCCACCCTAAGCAAGGCAGCCTGGATAGAGTATAAAAGGGGCAGAGAGAAGCTGCTGTTGTCATTGTGGCTTGACTGCCTCAGTGTCTTCTGCCCACCATGAATTGTTTCTCCCTTGTGATGCCCCTCTGCCAGGCCACCCTGCCTTGGAGCCAGCTAACTCTGAACTGAAACCTCCACAAACTGTGAGCCAAATAAACCTTCCTCCTTTAACTTTTGGGTGTTGGGTATTTTGTCCCAGCAATGAGAAAAGTAACTAAGACAGTTGACAAATTGGTAAACTATAGTTTCACTTGCAGAAGATTCATATTTGTATTTGATTTTACCTTTCTCCAAAACAGCTTTGATGAATGGCCAGTTTTTTTTAGAGATGAGAAACAGCTGTTAAACAGACTGCTTGGGAAATTAAGGTCTTGCTTACGCCTTTTTTTCCCCCCTCCTAGAATCGTGAAACCTTGATAGGAGCCTGGGCCAGAGAATACTAAATGGTGATAAGTTATCAGGGATAGCTATTATAAATGCCATCTGTTCGAGGCTTCACATATATTTAATGGCATTTTTACCGAGATACTCTATTTATCATAGAGCCTGTCATTGTGAACTATGTGGAAGTCTATATTAATTGAGAGCCAGTGTACTAAGTTTGAATCACTTGAGGCTTATTAAAATTTGCAAGGCCAGGACCTGCATGGGCTCTCTGTATGGATGTAGTTATTTAAGACACAATACTATTTCCCATCCAAAGCTTGTTAGCCAGATCATAGTTGCAATCTGCAAAGTGACACAGATCACTGTACAAATCGCTTTGCAGCTCTATTCTTCAATAATTTCCCTATAGACAATATCGAAATTGTCTTCTAATTAATTACTTTTCTACTGTCAGCTACATATATAAATATCAAGAAGACCTGAACTGGGTGGCAGTTTCCCAGAGGTAAAGGCCCTCCATATATCATGCCATTACTTTTCTGGTTTTCCTCTTCTTTTCATTCTGTCACCCCACTATGTAAACTATGTCTAAAATCCTGTAGAATTTTTATTTGTATATTTTATGCCAACTTGTATTATCATAATAAATGTACTCAGCTTCTCTCCAAGTCCATGAGTCTAAGATCTGGCCTGATTTATTTTAGTTTCTTCCAAAGCCTTCAATAAATATTTTTGAGTGAATGAGTGCACAAATGAAAATGTTGCTGTGTTTAAGGAGAAACTCACCAGTTCTCTTTGCAGAGGTGAGAGGAGATCTGGAAGGGGCACATCCTTGGTGTCACCTTCCCTTCTCCGTGTTTGGAGGTCCAAGCAGAGCTGCAGATATATCTGTACATTTTTCACTTTCCCTCTACTGCAAAAATGAGCCCTTTTCCTATGTGTGATGCTGCAGAAGGGACATACGTGGAGTATGAGGGGAAAGGGCCCCTACCCTGTTGTTCTCATCACCTGGGCAACCAGGAAGATAGAGCAGCCCTCATACCCACTCTTCCCATTGGGAAGGACAGTGATTCATAGACCTTGTTTACAAAGATGTGGAGGAGTATAGGCAGAAAACTAAGCTAGCTGACTTTTGCTCTTAGTGAAAGGGATTACTCAATCAAAGTTCATCCCAGTTTGCAACCCCAGATGGCCCACCTTCTGCCTGGGCATTTCTGGAGGAGAATTCAAAGGACTAAACTCATGCAACTAAAGCCAAAGCTCAAAGGCAGCATCAGCATTAGGTTTTTGCCTCTGTTTTTGTAGGTCAGATTTAACAGAGTTGCTTTTTGACATACAATTAAGACCTTTAGAACCTGATACTAAAATTTAGATTTGCTGAGTGTATGGAACATGTACTCGGGGAGGGGTTGAATTTATCTGACTGGGTCTCAATTACCTGTCAACTCTTGTCTACTCTCGGTCTCTCAGGTGAGTGGGGAGTCTCTTTTTCTACTTCTTTTCTAAGTGCTGCAGTAGTATGCATTTATGCATTTACATAAATTTCATTTCTTCTTCTAACATGGATTATGTTGTTTTAGGGGCTGAGTAGGTCACTGGACCCTGCAGTCCACAGGTATCATTTCTTCTAATTTAGGGAAACTTCAGGTCTCTTATTAAGGCCTTTCAGCTGTTTGGATCAGGCCCATCTAGATTATTAAAGAGTTTGCCTTTACTTAAAAATCAGCTGATTGCAGGATTCACTGATCACTTCTGTAAAATACCTTCACAGTAGGTTAGTGTTGGATGGAACAACTGGTGCATAGCTGAACCAAGTTAACTTGTATAACTGACCATCACAGAAGGGTTTTTGTGCTTGGGGCTTCTAGCACGCATGTGGATTCTGGAACATGGAACTGTTCGCGTTACTCCAGTGACACCACAGTCACTGGTTTAGTCCTTGCATAGACAATTGACATTGCTCTGTCTCCTGTCCTCATGTTATGAGTGGCCATAAAAAGGCAGCAGTATTGACGGACAGTCATAAAGGCACCCTCGCAGGTGGAAAACAGCTCACAGTAGTGCCCTACAGATGTGGTTTTATTTCTAACTGTTAACCAACTCCTTCTTGGCGAAGAGCCATTGCATCATCGCTGCTGAGTTGCAGGTGAGGCACAAGGATGGGTACAGGGCTTCCCTGTGGTACAGGATACTGTGGGGCTTGCCTTGGGAAATCCATCTGCAGAACTAAGCCTTGGTTTGCCCTGCTTTTCTGGTCATTTCCGTGATTATATCATGATTCATTAAAATGTACAGTTGTGGACAATATTTTCATTAAACTTAGTTTTGACCCTTTAAAACTGAGGGATGAAAGGACACGCCCTGCTCAGATGTGTTGGGAATTAGTGGACTGCTCGCTGCATCCCTCCTGGTTTCCTTCGGTTGGATCGGACCCTCTCACTCAATCCCTTTAATATTCCCCTGACAGGCGTTTACTCGCTTGCTCATTTCTGCTGAAATTCTGTGAAACTTCTTGCTTTATTCTTGGAGTACAGAGGTTGGAAATACATGCTCAATTCTGCAGTTTCCAGACATCATTTGAAGAGAAGGCAAGGCCGTGGTCTTTCTTGTCCTGAGGTTGTTTTTGCTAGCTGCTGCTCTTGGGTGGCGGGCCTGGCGTGCTGTCCCAAGCCTTCTTCCTAGCTGCAGGCTCTGGCTGGTATTCTCCTTTACCTTTGTGGTTCAGTAGGCCGTTTCAGAGCTGAGCAGCACACTCTTCCCTCTAGTCCCACCTCTCCCATGGCATTCCCAGATGGCAGGTCTCTGTTTATGTCTCCATTTGCATGTCTACTGGATCCTCAGGCTTCAGAGATTCAAAAGAGAATTTTTCACTCCACGCCCTCTTTCCAGCCAATTTCCCTTCCTCTCATAGAATTTTTGGCTTAAGCCTAATATCTCTAGTTATTTATAGTTTTACCCTCCACATTCAGTGCTTGACCATGTCCTGTGGTTTCCACCTCCCCAGATAGACCCTAAGTTCTTTTCTCTATCTCCTTTGCATCAACCTTGTTCTAGAAATCCATCATCTTCTCCCTGCACTGATGTATTAGCCTTCTATCACGGCTTTGGTGTTTCTCCTGTTGCCTGGCTACTTTCTTTCCGGCCACAGAAGACCCCAACTCACTACAGTGTACTCAGGCCAGCTCGCTTCCCTGGAGCTCCCTTCCCATCCATTCCTTTGGATGCTTCCTGGTGCAGTGAGTTGAAAGTGCAAACTCTCTCCATGGTCTGTCTCTTCCCACCTCTTCTCAACCTTGTTATCACCTTGTGGCTCACTGCTTGTGGCACTTGGACTTCATTTCCTCGCGTGGGTCAAGCTTGTTACTAGCCTGAGTTGTTGTTCTGGTCCGTCTTTCTCACTGGAATAGTCTCCTCAGAAGTCTCACATGACTGGTTCCCCCTCTGCCTCCTAGTCTCAGAGAGACTTCTACGTGGGTCAAGCCTCCCAGCGCCCTCCCGGCCTCCTTCTCTCTGCTGTTTTTTCTTTATTTAGTTGTTTGGTTATTTACTATTTATAATCATTTACTGGAATGTACTGTTGTAAAGGCAAGACCTTGAACCTTTCTTTCCTCCCTCCCTCCCTCCCTTCCTTCCTCTGTCCCTCCCTCCCTTCCTTCCTTCTGTCTTCCTCCCTTCCTCCCTCCCTTCCTCCCTCCCTTCCTTCCTTCTGTCTTCCTCCCTTCCTCCCTCCCTTCCTCCCTTCCTTCCTTCCTTCCTTCCTTCCTTCCTTCCTTCCTTCCGTCTTCCTCCCTCTCTTTCTCTGTTCCTTTCTTCTTTCCCACAGTACAAGACAGCGCCTGACACAGAAGTATTTGCTTAATAAATGCACAGTTGGGAGGTTGTTATTGTGTTGTGCATTTGTTCTGTAGCAGTGAACTAGGCTGGCAGCTTTAGGGAGTGGTGTGGACTACACTGTGCACCCCACCCCTCCCTCCGTGTTGAAAACCTCACTCTTACTGTGATTTTATCTGGAGGTAGGGCCTTTGCAGAACTAACTAGTGTTAAAGGAGAATCACAAGAGTAGGATCTTTACTCAGCAGAATTAATGCCCTTCTAAGAAGAGGAAAGACCAGAGCTTGCACTCTTTCTCTGAGAAAGGACTGTGTTAGCACACAGGGAGAAGGTGGCCATCTACAACCAAAATGGCCAGCTCTTTGATCATGCACTTGATGGCTTCCAGAACTGTGAGAAATCAACTTCTGCTGCCAAAGCCATGCAGTCTACTGTCTATTGTTAGGGCCACCAAAGCAAATTAAGACAAAGGGTGTCCACTGGGGACTGTCAAGCTGCTTTTGTAGGTCTGAACACTGTGTTTGGATCTTATCACTTTCCACAGACAATTAGGACAGAATTCTCTTAATTGCGCCAACATTTTCCCGTATTATTTCTTATCTAGCAGTTGTCAGCCTTCTCATCTAGCTTTTGAGATCTTCTCTTAGTTGACAGTTTACTACTGGAGGAGTTAGTGTTATCTGATGGATTAGAAAATGAATGAATACATTAAAATATCTTAAAAGTAACATTAAATTACATTGAAAGAAGACTGCTCCTTTTGCCAGGTCTTAGGGATCGGTTTATATTATTTTCATTTAGAGAATTGGCTCATGTGTTCTCATTCTTACTAGTTTTTAATCTGAAGGGCACTTCCGTGTTTATAACAAGATCGTGTCTTACTGATGGTAGAATCTCTAGCATGTAGGGCACTAAATAGCATCTATTCTGTAACACACTTATCAACTCAAAAAATTTATCAAATGAATAGTGAAAATATATTAGCCCAAGGCTATTTGGTCTTAGTCTTTGGTATAAAACCTTGTTTGAAGTCTTTAGAAAGATTAATAAATCATATACTTTACAATAGTCAGTATTTTCTTGTAGTGTACTTTTTACTTTCATCTCTTCTTCTAGGTGATTAAAATTAGAGCTCAAAGGGAAACTTAGAGTACTTTTTCTTTCTGAATTAGTTTCTTTATCTTGATGGTGTTATGGGACATATATTCCACAGTGTCACTGATAATAATTACATATTACGTTTCCTCCAATTTTTCATGTATTCTCAATTTCCCAGAAATGTTGGAGGAGAAGAAAAATGTATGTGAACAATTTGGAATAAAGACATCTGTATAATTTAGGGAACTTGGAAAACTCAAACTTCAATTTTTAGGGCTTGGATGAAAATGCAAATCTGGAGATTCCTTAAATGTTTATATATAGACCTTTGGAAACCAATGTTGGGAATGATCAAAAATCAGTTGCAATAAAGAGAAGTCTGAAAAACAAAGAGTTAGGTGGAGGGACAATTGGGACAAAGTAGAACAGAATTGTGGATGTGATTCCAGAGATAATATGTACTGAATATTTTAAAGTTTTCCCAAATTTTGGAAAAATTCCTCTCATCCTTTTGCTTCTAGAAGCAACTCATTGTCCTTACCTTGATAAACATACTTTTCACTTAACTATGTTTTTTTTCTTTCGTTGTATTCTACTCAACCCTTTCTGCAAAATTAGCCTGGCTTCGAAGTCAGCCTGCCTGTGTTCATATTCTAGTTTCTCCATTTAATTTGTGTGTGACCTCGGGCAAGTCACTGAATTTCTTTATGCCACAATGAAAGGAAGACAGATCTGTAAGGTGGGGCAGATAGTCCGAAGACTTGTCATGGGCACCGATTGGGTTCACTGGGTAGAGGACTGGCATACAAGAAGACCTCCAGACTCAGCAGTTGTTTCTATTACCATCTTCATCCCCATCATCTTGATTTCTGCGAGGGAGCCTACCACATCATCAGTTTATTAATCGAATAATTTTTTGCAGGTGATGCTCGGCAGTGTAAAATAATCTTACAGTGGAAAACCTCAGAAGCCAGGCAGTTTGATGGATAGAAGATGAAGCTTAGTGTGGATACATGAAGAAGACTGGACAAGAAAGTAGGGCTGGGAAACAGAGAGTTGAGAGTCAAGCGTGAACTGAATACAAGGCTTTTAGGGCAAGACCGTGTTGTGGACATTGCCGAGGCTTCACGTGGTGTTGCCTCTGATTTCAGCTACTTCCGTTGGGGCCCCTGGGAGGCGGAGAGTCCCGTGGGGGCTCACATGCACTCCATAGCACCTCATCTTAGCCTCCAGCCAGCCTTTCTCCACTTTCTATCTCAGGACCTTCTCAGATACCACCTGCTTTAGCTTGGCCAGCGGGCAAGTGCAGCCTGTGAGTGTGGGAGACCTTGGTGCCCTCAAGAGCTTTCCACTGGTGACTCCAGCCCTACAGGTGACATTCTGGGAGGGATTCCCTTCTCCTTTTACTGGTCTCACCAGCAAACAGTCTTAATTGTGTATGATCTTCATCCCTGTTCTCCGCTCTCCTGTACTATAGGTTTTGCCATCTTTCTCTCACAACCCTGCGCCCCCACCCAACTCATGCTGTCCCCTACATTCTCGCCCTGTGTGTGAGCCCTTGACATTGTCTCAGGCTCTGCTTTGGGAGGTACTAAACAAAAAAGAAAACTAAAGAAAGAGTACAGGAACTTACTAGGTCAGTATTCACTTCGAATGTTTGCTGTTTTGTCTGGTGCGTAGCTAGCTGCTAAAATGCTTTAGAAATATTGTACTATCTTAAAACTTTCCTGAGGACAAGGACTTTTTTTGGTGGTGGTGGTCCTGGGGATTGAACCCAGCACCTTCACACTAAGCTGTATCTCCAAGCTCCTTACCCTTTTAATTTATTTTTAAAATTTTGAGTCCCAGGCTGGAGTCAAACTTGTGATTCTCCTGCATCAGCCCCCCAGAGTGCTGGGATTACAGGCATGTGCTGCCCTACCCAATGCAATATTTTTCATTTATCTTGGATCTCCCAAATTCAGCCCTTCAGGAGAAGGCATATTTGTTGACGGATTGGTTTTCTGGTTGAATTCCACAGTTCTTCTTGGGACTGTCATTCACAGTAATATGGTTTTACCAGTGGGAGTCCATGGTAAGGGAAAAATGAATTTTGTTAGGTTGGGGATTTTAGTTTTTAAGAACAGCGATTCTGGAGCTCTTTGTAAAGAACCACTGTGGCTTCTGCAAGTAATTATCTCTGGAAACTGTCACCTCTGTGGGCTGCCCCTTATCTTGATGTCCCTTTATGTAATAGTGAGGCTTCTTGGCTTTCTGGCTTCAATCTGATCTTATAAAAAAGAAATTAGTTCTTTGGGGGAGGATACTACTGCAAGACATTTGTCTACAGAGTATGAAAACAAATCTTCCAAATTAGTAATTGAACAAATCAGGAAAAGCAGTCAAAACAGAGTAAAACCGATCAGTATTTTGAAACATTTAGTACTTCTAAAATGTCAATTTATCTATTTTGGCCTTAATTCATATTCCCTCATAAGGCAATCCATAAGAAGATCTATGGCCTAGCATGGTGTGTAGACTTCTGCCTGCTAGAGGATTATGCTGATATTGATATGCTGACATTGATTAAGAAAAGAAATAGCCATTCAGATCAATAATAGAACCATCTGTAACCAGGCCCATGAGGTAGTGAGGACAGATACCATTTCAATGATTTGACCCACGTGTAGTGCGTAGAATGGTACCTGGCCCTTGGTAAGCACTCAGTAAATGTTGATCCTGACGACGATGAAGGATGGATGACAGCCATGTAATCAGCTGCAATGGTTCAACTTGGACTTTTCTCCTGTGATACAGGCAAAGGAAGCTTTCTGCATTGTTCAAATGTGGCTCCTCTATATAAACGCAGGGGGCAGTAACCATCACCACCCTCGCTGCATGCCCATTCCATGTGAAGAAATTGAAAGGAGGTCTTCCTTGATAGCCGTAGTAATGCGAATTTGGCTCAGGACAAGGAAATGGGACTACTGACAATAGTTTTTAGCCCTTGTCAGACCCTTTTTTTTGCTGTGGTTGTTGCTACTGTAAATAGATGTCAACTTAACCCGAAACTGACAGAACTCTTCCTGAACACGCCAACCATTTAGCCCCAAATAGTTCACTGTGAACCTCCAGGATACATGACTATGTGCCTCAGGTCTTAACACATGCAAGACACTGACAGACGAGGCCACGCCTCTGTCATATGTTACTGCTGACGTTTCCCCCCAAACTTCTGGTTGTCGTGGAAGCGGGCAGGTTGGAGTGGATGCAGAGCAGGCTGGACACATACACAGAGTCTGTCTTTCAGTGTTTTCCCCTGTGTTATTTTGAAGCAAGTAAAAGGATGCTGCAGTACTGATATGATCAATCTAGTCGGGAAATAACATATCCAGGTTTGTTCCAGCCCCTGCATGACATTTTTTTCCCAGACAAGTAGCTGCCAAAGAAGTCAGTGAGGCATCAGTTTGATGAAACATCTTCTAGCAAATTGCCATTTCTAATTATTCAGTATATTTGCCTCCACAGTTACATCTTTCATCACTCAGACTGGCTGTACTTCAAGGGGAGATGTCTCCTCTTAGAGGGAAAGTGATGAGAATGTTGTAACTTGAAGTTTCCAGCATGCCTTGAATTTATCTTTGTCATGTTTGTCCTCAAGTCTGGAAAGCCAAATGAAAATCTATTTTTTTTGTCATCCCCAACTATTCTGTTTTCAACCAGTCCTTTCTCACAAGCATAATGAGTTCTCTGTGACTGTTTGAACTTTTGTTCATATTTTCCTCACCCTAGATTTTCTTCCTTGTATTTGCCTAGAGCACATGCTTCGTGGTTCTTAATACTTGCCTGTGTGTCTGCCTCTCCACCTTGAGGCCGGGAACTGTCTCATCCTTCTGTGGTGTTGGTGGGATATTGATGCTTTTCACAAATCAAATACTCAAGAACTATTACTTTGATAAAATTTTTATTGAGCAAGCAGTAAAATAGTTATTTGTATTAAGTATAGATCCCAAAAGTATGATGTTCCTGATGAACTGGTAGCTAAGTAGAGAAACAAAGTACTAAGAATTAATTGGCATTGTAAGATTTTTAATAGTGAATGGACTTTTAGAGGAACTTGAGGCTTTAGCCTAATCTATGTGTTTTATGGATTGGGAATCTTGACCTGTTTGGGGTCCGATTTGGATCATGCACGCCAATCTTTTGCTGCTTTAACTAGAGTTGAACAGTTGTCCTATGAAAGACCTGTTGTCAATTCTCAGAATGTTCCAAGGTCTTTCGGCTCTCACCCCACGTCTGCCCCTGTACATATGATCTGCATGAATTCTAAAGTTAAGACTCACACCAATTGCTTCTGAAAATTTTTATGTTGAAAACAAACTCAAGTTAACTTCATAGCCCAATGTCTCCTCATCTGAACTGACTACTGAGCCAGAATTTAAGTTGTCACTGATAAGAAACTAGGGAAATGACAAAAGAAATGTCAGAGGTAAATGACAGGGGATGTTACTGAAAATTGTTCAAGCTTCTCTTCTCTGGGGATCCATTGTGAGTTGAGGGAGAAGAGGGGGAAGGAAGAAATGTCCATTTTTTATGGTCTACCATGTCATGCCCTGTGTTATGAGCTAGCTCTCAAATGTCCTCCCAGAGTCTCATGGGTTTGGAAGGCGATCGGATCTTGGGGGAGCTGTACTCACAAGTGGATTCATCCATCAGTGAGTTCACAGCTGAATGTGCTGTTAGGAGGTGAGTTCTGGCTGGAGGTAGATCACTTTTGGGGGACATGACATGGAAGGGTGTAGTCTTGTCCTTACCTTGTCCCTTCTCTCTGTGCTTGCTGGCTGCTGTGGGATGAGCAAATCTTCTCCACCATGCCCCACTGGCATTTCTTTTCTGCCTTGGCGACAGCTAACCATGGACCGAATCCTCTGAAAACTGTGAGCCAAAATAAATGTCTATTTCTTTAAGTTGTGGATGTTGGGTATTTTGTTCCAGCAACAGGAAAGTGGCTAATGCACCTTTCACCTTCAAGAATCAGCAAGTCTTTAAACAGTTGGGTCTCACATAAGCACGACTCTACCTTTCTTAATCACCACCCTGCCCCACCTCTGAGACTTTTGTCAATGTCTGGAAACATTTTTGATGGACAGAACCAGGGTGTTGCTATTGGCATCTGATAATAGAGGCTGTGGATGCCGCAGACTCGCTGCCATGCACTGAACAGCTCCTGCCACAACCAGTTATACAGCACATTGTGTCAATAGTGTCATAATACAGAAACTCTGTAGACTAGGCATTTTATCCTAATGTTTACAGATGCGAAAATGGAGGTTCAGTGTTACATGGCTAGTGAGTGGATTGGACCTTTGAAACCACACTTTGCAATGTTCAAAACTTGAGGGCTGGGGCTTTAGCTCAGTGGTTAGAGTACTTGTCTCACAAGCACAAGGCCCTGAGTTCAATCCCCAGCACCGAAAAAACAAAACCAAAAACAGACAAAAAACTGTGAGCCTTCTTGGCACAGCCATTCTCTAGATGGAGCAGTGAACATCAAACATGGGTTTGCATAAGCACTGGGGCTTGTTAAAAATTCAGCTTTCCAGATCCACCTGTGTGATTCTGTTTTATTTGGTCTGGTTTAGAACATAGATCTTCATATTTTATCCAGCAGGCACTCTAACTGCTTAGACCTACACTTCTGGAAACTGCCCCCAGGAGGGCACTGGGAGGTGGACAGTGCCTGTGGTTGGAATCCAGTGATTGGGTTTATATCTGTTTTATTCAGTTTTCTTACCTCTTTACTATTGCATATTTCCCTCTTTGTGCCATGGGAAATAGAGGGCAAGAAAGTCACAGATGTAAGTGTTCCTAAAATTACTAGATGAACTGAGGAGTGGGAGACCATTGTTTTCTTTCATCAAGAACACACTATTTCTTTACTTTAGAATACCATTCTTTTAGATTAATAGAATCATGCGGTTCTTTGGGTATTGAAAATAAAATAGAACCATTTTATAATGCTGATTTTAGGGAGGAATTACTAAAGTTTCCTTTAGAGTCAGAATCTAGAAAGTAAAAGTACAGTAAGATTGGGGGAACATTAGGAACTGAAAGACCTCACAATGGACAAGGTAGTATCTGTATCACGTGTAATCACATACAGTCCTTGTAAGGCAAAAGGGACTTTGCATCTATGATTACGTTAAGAATCTTGTAACAGGGCTAGAATATCCCAGGTTAGCTTGGTGGGACCAGTTGTGTAATCACAGGACCTTCGTCAGAGGAAGGCAGACAGTGATAGTCCTACCAAAGAGGCGAAGATGCTGTGATTGTAGGCAGGAAGAGGCCACGAGCCAAGGAATACAGGTGGCCCTCAGAAGTGGAAAAGGACAAGGAAACAGATTCTTACCTTAGAGTCTTAAGGAAGAAGCAGCCCAGCTGTACCTTGATTTTAATCCAGAGAAACTGATTTCAGACATCTGACCTTCAGAATTAAAAAAAAAAAGAATGTTTGATGTTTCAAGTCAGCCTTCCATTACTCTAACAAATACATGAGACAATAAGCTTATTTTTAAAAAAAGGCTTATCTTGGCTCACAGTTTTGGAGGCTTCAGTCCATGGTCAACTTGCCACATTTGGGCTTCTAATAAGGTAGTATGTCATGGCAGTCTTGTGTGGTGGAGCAAGCTGCTTACTTTATGGCATCTAGGAAGCAAAGAAAGAGACAGTAAGAGACTGGGCCCAACACCTCTTCAAGGGCACAGCCTGTGATGCCCAGAAAACCTCCCTGGAGGCTCACCTCTTGAAGGTTACATCATCTCTCAATAGTGCCCTGGGCTGAAACCGTTGACACATGGACCTTTGGGTGGTTCTTATCCAAACCATAGCACTATCCAAAGAGCATTTTAATGGTACCCTCATTATATTACCTTTATATATTAGTTCCTGTAATATCTGTTGGAATACACTTTTATGTGGATGTTTGCTCCTATTTCATCTTTTCTTTGTCAGGGTAGCTTGATGAGTTTAAGCATTTTAAGGGGAATAACTGGGAGGGATCATAAAATTGTGGCATTCAAAAGACTATAGAGGAAATTTAGTCTAACCATTGTACTGATGAGTTAACTGGGTGTAAAGTCCTGGTGTGCTGATTTCCAGTCTAATGGGAGTAGAAAACGAACCATATTTCTGCTTACTGGCCTCTTGGGAATTTCCTGTTTCCTTTATGAAAATTGTTTAACTCTGACAGTTGCTACCATATGTGATTTTGACAGTTCTGAAAACTTTTGTTTGGTAGTAATGAGGCCTGGTATCCTGAGCTGCACCCAGGTCCAGATCTGACTTTGTTAAGAAAAGGAAGGTCAGTATGAAGAAATAGGCACCAGTTGAAATAAAACTATTTTAAAAAATTATACCAAACATACAGTTATTACTAAAGGACTGACGTGTATATTATACTCCAGTATTTTAAGTCTTCATTGAGAAATGAAAGGGATTTTCTCTTAGCCAGTAAGCCTTGGAATCCGATCCTTGCTCATCAAATGCAAAGTCTGAAAATGAAATGAAATGCTATAACCTGCCTCTTTGGTGTGTTCTTTTGGAGACTAATCCAGAGAATGTAGCAAAAGTCAACATTGATCAGATTACTCTCATATAGGAGACTAATTAGAACCTCTGCTTATTTTTAAACTTCTGTCTAATGTATAATAATATTTATAGGGACTATTTAGCCCCACGGCTAGAAGGAAGCTTTTAGAGCAAAATTATTTTTTTTCCTATTTAGATGGGAAATCGTGTAATCCTGATGCATTTGTGTATTTTGAAAATAATGGAGAAATACTGATCTAAAGTTTCTAATGCTTTTAAAAGAGAGAAAAGAGATTAGTAGCATTAAACTCCTGCTAATGGTAGTCTGTAATTCTCTCCAAAATCTACAAGGCAAATATCACTGATTTATTTTATTTGTCTAGAAATGATAGGTTAGTGAGTTAAAGTAGATATCAAAAGTACAGTGAGCACTGTGGAAATCAATATGGAGATTCCTCAAAAAACTACAACTGGAGGTTCCATTTGACCCAGCTATTCCCCTACTGGGGATCTTCCCAGAAGAATTAAAATCGTCATACCACAAGGACGTATGCACCACCATGTTCATAGCAA
>PVJO010021507.1:0-29844 GCA_004026905.1 Hystrix cristata | reverse complement strand
TTTTTTTTTTTAAGAGGGAAAAATCTATAAGTGGTAATCGAGAAAAGAAATGAGTCATTTCAGACAGGTGTTGGGGATGACATCTATTGACTAAAAGATATCTTTGTTTAAGGAGTACTGCACAGATTCCAGTAGATGTCTTTTTTTAAAACCAGTTTTTCTTAGTTCTTGAACCTAGACTTGTCCATATCTGAGACATACATGTTACCACTGAAAAGAATGATTCTTTGAGAAATATCCTATTACATGGAAACATGTATTATATCTATTCTTTTTTCCTGTCTTAAAAATTTTCAACTTCAAGCATATAAGAAAAGTGCTGCTCTCTAACAAAGTTTATAAATATTTTATTCTCCAATAAATTTCTAAATTTTAAAAATCAGTAATACACATCTGCTCTAAAGAAGAGAACATGGTGGAGGCAAGTAAAGGATCGTGGGGGAAATAAGACTGTAGTGAAATGATTCTCTATGGCCCAAGGGTTAAAATGAAAGAAAACAAAGAGTTTATTTACTAATTTCAGATCAGAGTCTCTAATGATTTTGATTATGTCATCTGATTATAGGATGGGCTGCTCTTTAACACTTGCTGTTAACACAGAAACTAGGTGGTCATGTCCACTGTGTTAGAAAGAGAACACCAAAATGAGGAAGTTCTGACTGGTTAACTTGTAGTGTTTCCTCTCACTCCAAAGACTGATCATTCGATTTCTACTCTTTCTTACCTGAAGCTGTGAAATGATAGTTGTTTTGCCATCTCCATAATGCCCCTTGGGAGAGTGTTATAGTTGAATTACTGTTGCAAAATTAATTTTTCAAGGAAGAGAATTTTTAGCTTTTTATAACACTTTTGCGTTTAAATAAAGGATCATTAACTGTTAGTTGGCTCTCTACAGCTCTGTCTCCAAGGACTTGCACAAACAATACAAATAAATTTTCACAAAATCAAGCCATCTAGCTTCGGTCTCCTAATGAAAACTGTATTAATGGCAGGGCTTCCTCGTCTTATTGAAAACTAAACTGCTGAAAGGAGGCAGGTGAAATGTTTTTTTCTGCCCTTGGGGCAGACATGAAAATAAAATGTAAAATTCCTACCCAGTTTTGATTCATGTTTGTGTTCATTAACAGGGGGTTAAACAGTCTGAACCTCACCTTTAGCAACTGCAGGTATAATCGGATTAATTTAAATGGTTATTAAAGCCCTTTGGAATTCTAATTAGCCAGCAGGACAGTTGATGCAGACAGCCTTTGGGGAAGGGGGCAGGATTAGTCTCTCAACCAGAATTCAAACTACTCTCAGAGCAGCACCCCTACATAATTCCTGTCCACTCATTTGGACAGTAGCAGAAGGGGTGGGCAGAGGGGTGGTGAAAAACCTGAAGAAATACAAAAGACAAAGAGATAAGAAGAAATAAGGGAAAGAAAAATCTAAGAAAGAAAAGTTTTTGACATACTTTAAAAATTACTGGTGGTAACAAAACGAGAAACCATGCACTTACAGTAAGTACAACAAAGAGCTCACTAGAAAATAACTTAGATATTTGGACTAGAATTTTACGAGAAATTAGACATAAAAATAACAGTAATTTTCACTTAGGAAAAGATTGCTTTACCATGCTTAACTGAAAAAGTAATTGTCCCATATGCCTCAAAATGTTTTTCTGAATTTGTTCATTTAATGTACCCACAAATAGGCCAATTTCCTTGTATGGGTTCTAACACATGCACCCTTAAACAATACGAAATATGAAATCAAAAAGTGGAATGACAACAACAAAAAATTCTTCAGACCTAAAAGTGTTTCACTTGTTTTAAAGTTTTCACTTGATTTCAAAAATCTATTAGGAGTTCCAACTTCAGGTAAAATGGAATAAATACACTCTTGGCTTTCCCATTGAATGTAGGCATAAAACTTGGGTAGAATGCATAAAGCAGCTAGTTAAGGCAGTCTGGGGAAAATGAGAATTTGAATTACCATTAAACTGGTGGTAAGTTTACCATGCTCCTCTTTGGTATCCCTTGGTCTAGACTCAACACAGCCAAAATCTGGAAGTGGGTACTTAAGCAGACACAGGCAACTTCAGGAGAAGCCTTTTAGTTCTTTGGCTTGAAGAGCAGTAGAGCAGTCTCCTAATGCTCAAAGTGCAGGAAATTCCCCAGGTATTTTTTTTCTTTCCAATATTCCCTCATACCCCAGCCCCCAAGCAAACTTATGATGATAATGAGACAAACTTATGAGACAGCAGCAGCAGCAGCAGTTTTAGACTCCTATAGAGGAGAAGCAGCTTTCCTTCTTCCTCCCATAGGGGAAGCAGCTTTCCTCTTTAAGAGGATATTATGATCTCCTGCTTACTTTTTCTGTCTTCCTGATACTTGGCCTCAGATATGGGCAGAGTTGTGGGTGCATCAGAAATGGGATCAGTTTGAGGCTGGAAGACCAAAATGGAGTGGCCCAGGCAATGAAAATGTGCCAAAGAGATTATGAAAAGGAAAAAGCACAGGAAAGTGGCCCCATAAAATTGTTTGTAAACTCTTGGGCTCACTCCTTAATCTACGCTGTGTCTATATGGAACTGATGCTAAAATAAGACACCACAGACTTTTAAAACTTCACTATAGTTCTTAGGTAGGCCAATGTTTGGCCAACACACAATATAGATCTGAATGAAATGCAAAGATTTTTACAAAAGAAATTGTCATTGAAATCATATGCTATAGACAGCTGGTTAGAATTTTCTACCTGAACCTAATAATACTGACGACCCACCCTGGGCAACTCAGAAAGATCCTGTCTCAGAATAAAAAAAATTAAAAGGATGTAGCTCAATGTAATGGCCTTGGGTTCAATTTCTAGTACTGCCAACGACAGATGAACAGAGGGGCAGAAGTAAAGAAGGAAAGAATGGAATAAGAGAGGGAGGATAAAATCTTCATAAAACCACCAGTTCCAACTTTAAAAGAAGGGCAATTGTGTGAAAAACCAGATACCCATAGATCTTTAACAGTAAGGCCACTTTCTTCCTTTCTTCTCATTGAACTTCCTTTCTCTTTAAGTGGAAACAATCATCCCCAACAGTTTGTAAGTACCTACTTGTACATGACACTGTCAAGCCACAAACTAAAAGACATATTCTTTGTCCTTTAGAAGTCTACAATGTAAATCACTCAAATCCAACATAAAAGAAATAAGTAATAAATTAAAACAAAGTTTAAAAAGTAAATGATTTCAAGACTCAAATAAAATAGATACTTTATACCAGTAAAATATCAACATATTTGTTGTACACAAACACTGAGGAATATTCATTGGGCCAGCATTTTGGTTTCTTATTTTAGAATGACAAACTATTCCTAACAAAAACATACATTTACCTTGTGTACTTGAAGGAATCCAACCGCCACCATCCTGATCAGATTATCAGTGTTGTTTTTTTTTTTTTTTTTTTGGTGCTGAGGCTCGAACTCAGGGCCTTGTGCTTGCAAGGCAGGCACTCTAACCACTGAGCTAAATCCCCAGTCACCATCCTGATCAGAGAACACTCTGAACTGCTCGTCCCGGCACAGCTGTACCTGGTGACTTGTATCTTTATCAGCCCTGCTACTGATATCAACTCTTATCATTATTCAGTCCTGCTACTCCCTGCATGTCTTCAAGCCTCATTCTTGAACTTTGCTCAAGCCTTGTCCTTGGGCAAGCATTCTTGACAGGTAGCTTCAATTCCTTTGAAGCTGAATACTGAAGACCACCACGTCCCCAACTCCCCATTCTGCAATGAAGCTATAAAAGACCTCATAGCCTGTACAAGAGGGACTGGTCTGGTCTCTAGTGCCAGAGAGGTCCCTCTCAGGTTTGTTTGGAAATAAACCTGTTCTGTTGAGCTCGTACCTGTTTCTTTTCCTCCTTTTTTCCTTAACAGAACTCCTTCTGAATGCCGAACTAGAAAGAGACTGTTCCATTTTATAAATTCTAGATTACTGAGTAAATATAAATTCATATACACATAACCAAATACTTTGAAGAAAAGCCAGTATCATTTCCCACATATTAATTAAAACCTATTCTTAGAAATAAATAATTTCATCTTTAATTCATCTTGTTCTTAAAGATTTTATTGCTGGCATGCATAACATCTTATCTCTGAATCTGTGAATTTTGTTTTTAACTAAAATGCATGATATTCAATAATACTAATATATTCTTAAAAAGCAGGCAAACCTCAGTTACTGCGAACTGTCCTTGATGTGTCTGTAACACCCTGAAGATGAGACACTATAATGTCATAAATCGTATTATAGTATATACTCTCTAAATTACATTCAAGGGGATAAAAATACACAGCATATTAATAAGCTTTACATTTTCATAACATCTTTTACACTGAAGGTAGAATCTAGTTACTTTGGATAAAAGTTTATGAAAATCTACTTCTCATCTCTCCTAGCTATTAAATAAAATGTACTGTGTTTCTACTTCAAATCAGTTACTGTGAAAATGATGTCAGCCTTAGAAGTAGATTAACCTCTTCCATTTCTCCTGCCCCAAATTTCAAGATTTGTTTACATGCTATCCACAAGAGGTTGAACAGAAAGTAAAAGGGATAAATATCTAAAAATAAGTAACATTAAACTAAATATAATGTTTATCTTAACACTCTTGTTTAGAACGTGTGTACATGTGTGCATGCATGCGTTTGTGTGAGTGTACGCTGGAGGTAGAACTCTATCACTGAGTTTCATCCCCAGCTAGAGCTGCTCTAGACAACACACTCTAGAGAGTAACTTTTTAGTACTTTGAAGAAAAATCGTAACAGAGTGTGTTTAACAAAAAATATTCTCCACAAACAAACAAACAAACAAAACCCCCAAAAAACCCAACTTTACTGTGAAAGGGAAAAGAGTTCATTTTTACTGATTAACGAGGGGAGAAATAATACAACCTCTGTGACATTTAAACTTTACTATCAACTTCAATGACTTGGGAGCTGCCTAGGAAATTAGTAAAACACACTTCTGTTGTGTCTGGGTGGCTGTATAGGTGTCACTTCGGGGTCTATATCTGAACCCTGGCTCTTTCTTCCCCAGTGCTGTTTCTTTGCTGTTTTCCAGCTGCCATGAAATGAAGAATTTTGCTTTGCCACACTGTGCCACCATAATGTTCTTGCCTTGGAGCTAGCTAGCCTACCATGAACTGAGTCCTTTGAAACCATAAGCAAAGTAGAACTCCACATCTTTAAGTTATGGGTATATGATACTGTGTCCCAGAAATGGGAAAGGTGACTAATACAACTTCCAAAATACTATTATGTGCCAAAAAAGTATGTAACAAATAAACCATTTAATACCTGATGTCTAGCAAATTGAAGTTCTGAAAATTAGGACAAATAAAAGGACTTATTCTTTGTAGTATACTGAATAGTGCCCCTCCATGTACAAGTACCTAATCACTAGTACCTTTGAATGAAACTTTATTTGGAAATAGGATCTTTCCAGATACAAACATTTGAGATCTTGAGATGAAATTATCTCGGATTTAGGGCAGGGCCTAAAAGGAAAGACAGATGTCCTTATAAGGAAAGAAAGAGAGAAATTTGAAACCATAGCCATATGAAGACAGAGGCAAAGACTGGAGTGATGCCCCTTCAAGTCAAAGAACACTAAGGCTCACCAAGAGCCACCAAAAACCAGAGAGGCATGGACAGAATAGAGAGGCATGGAGAGGCATGGATAGAATTTCCTTAAGAGTTTCCAGAAGGAACTAACCCTACCAACAGACTGTGGCTTCTAAAATACTGAGTGAGTAAACGTCTACTGTTTCAGGCCAGCAAGTTTGTGGCAAATTGTTGCAACAGCCCTAGGAAACATTTCTACAATGTGCCATCTGGGTTACTTAAAGCCTCAAAATCATAACCAGATATTCACCTTATCATTTGATACCAAATCAAATGAAATACCCAGAATGGGAGACTTTTGCCAAAAGTTTCCAAACGATGGTGCATGACTGCAACTCCTAAGTAGGTGTTACTGAGCCTGAACTTATTAAGAAAAAGATCTTCATAGGACTTGAAGTTATAGTAAAGGACCTTGAGTAGACTATTTCTAGAAGTTTCTCATGACTTCTAGAAACTTCCATCTTGGTCTTTGCAGTTGCTTCCTAGAGTAAAAACAAATTTTGTGCTAAGTCTTAAAGTCTATCTCAAGGGGACAACACATGCTAAGAAAGGAAAGATCTTGGGAGGATGCCTTTAAGAGACACAAGGAAATCCATTTGTCAGGTGTACTGAAATAACAGTTTTGCTAAGATTTCTAGAAACCCACAAACAATCTGAAAGATAGATCTGATATAATTCAAAATAGTCCTAAGTGACTATGGCTTCCCCAAGTGAGTTCTTACACAGTATTTTCAAGATCATTTAAAATAAATGTTAGGAGAGCACATTTACATATAACATGTACCTTTCACAAGTTGTAAGAGGCCTACTTCTTCAAGTACTCAAGAAGTTCATCTTATCAAAAGGAAATGACAAAGTAACCATTTACTAGGATATACTGTATGCCTGGGGAAGCTGATTTATCCTATGTGTGGCCTAAAATTATTAAAAAATAAAAAATTAAAAAAACCAAAGACAGGTCAAAACTTGTGTAAAAAATAACATTTTACTAGGTCGAAGATAGTCCAATTCTTTACTCGGATCTTGATTCATAATTTATTAACTTACTAATTTTTATTTGTATCCTGATTTATAACTTGATTGTCCTGATTTATTTACAATTGTTATATGTAAAACTGGTTTAATTCTTAGGTTTTAGATAAAGATTAAAATATTTATGGATTAAATAACTCAGTAACTGGGATTTGTTTTTAAAAATTCTAGAATGGAGAGGAAAAACTATGATACAGATTAAACAAAATAGCCATGAGTTGTTAACTACTGGTGCTGAGTGACAGAAATGGAAATGCATTATATTTCTCTACTTTTATATATGTTTAAAATTTCTCATAATAAAACTTAGATATTTGGAATCATTCATAATTAACTCATTTCTCTATTTTTAAATCAAGGATTTATTTACCTACATGTAATAAAAGCACCTAATGGCAACAGTAAGCAATAATCAAATTAGTACTCAACACATAAAATAGCTGCTTCCTAAGGCTCTGACATACCAAAAATAATATAAGAACTCCACTCTGCCTAGTACTACTTTAATGGATCTCAAGTATCAAACTACTATAATCTGACACTACATAAAGAGTTTTATATGCTAAAAAGTTATTAGTAATATAGTATAATTTCATTCTTAAACTCAAAAACTGCTCAAAGTACTTGGTCTCAGCTTTTTCATATTCTAAAATCAATTTTTCAGCTTTAGTTTATTGCTTTAAGGCAGAATTCCATGTTACTTGGGCTTGAGAGGTTTACTGTCCCAAGTTACTCCATTCAATGCAATGCAAAAAACCTATAACATAACCAAGATGTTTATGAGTCCAAAACTCTGAGGCTTGTAAATGCAATGCATATCAATTTCCACTTCAACAAACAAGATTTATACAACATTGTAATAGACTACACTTTTCAACAAGTATGACCATATAAACATGATTTAAATACAGCAATAAGTCCAATCACCCTCTTTAGGTTACTGCTATTTCCCTATTGATACCAAGTATGAAAGAGAAGAATTCCAGAAAAAGAGGTGTCAGGGAATTCAGAAGAAGTAAAAGATGAGAAGAGTAAGAGTAGGATCCTGCCTTGCTCAACCAATAAAAAGTTCAGCACTTCCTGCTCTCCCAGCTCTATTTTTTTTAAATGCTGTTCCCTTAATGTGAGTCAAAAACAGGAATCTGAAAATGTGCCAGTAAGGACTCAATAAGCAGGAAATGACCTGCTTTACCAGTGACCCAAAATACTTGGTCTGAATCTTCAGATGACACAGACTAAGTTAACTCTCAGATCAGTTAACAGCATTATATACACAAACTGCTACATAATAAGATCTAGCACAAAAGCACTGAGTAAGTATTAGCTGAACTAAGGCTTCTAAAATTTACCAAATTAAAGGGTGAATATCAGTATAAGAGATTCTGCTGAAAGACTCCTTTACACAATTACAACACAAACACAATGCAATAAAAGCCCAACCCCTCCTTAAAATTGCATAGGAAAAGAAAAGGGGCTTAGGGAAAGAGAAGGAATTGGGCTTGAATTTACAAAACTACCAGAGGGTTAGGAGGGATCAAGAGTAGAAAACATCATAGCATTGTCATTTTATATGTCTGGGCTATAAGCAAGACCACTTGGGTTCTTGAATCTCTCACTTCCTTGGGCATATTATTTTACCTCATCACACTCATTTCATATATAAATGAGGGATAATAGAACAATTCATTGGGTTATTGTGAGAATGAAGTCGGTTAATACATTTAAAGTACTCAGTGAAGTACAATGAATATATATTTGATATCAGTATCACCATACTTGCCTGATAAACTGAAACAAATTACTGTTACTTTGACTTTCTTACTATTCAAATGAAATAAAAGAAAGGGCAGCAAAAACAAGCTGCTAAGAATGCTTTGGGGCCCAAGAACTAAAAAGCTAGTTAACCCAAGAATTCATTCACTTTGCAGCTCTAAAATATAATTGAAGGTAAAGAATTTCTGCAGCAGGTTGCAAACAAACTGCATTTCAAATAATAAAAGCATACGATTCAGTATGACTGACCTCTAAGGCAACTAATATTTTACACTGGATTGATTTTGAAAGCTGAACTAATATTTTATATTCAAGTATCTAGTCTCTCTCCTTTGAGTCACAAAATGAATGTTTACACAATTTCAAAAGATATAAACTGTACTGTTATTAAATTAAAATATGCCTAATTCTGATCACATAAACATTTTATATGACTACTGTGGATTTATGAGATTTAATCCAAAAAGTGCTAAAAGTTTTTCATCAGAATAATTGTTAGAATATCTTTACATTTCATAAATATCTATCTTCATTTATATAAAATTTCTTTTTCCGAAGTATTTCCAGAAAAGTAAGTTTCTCCAATTTAGTAACATGTTTACAACCTACCTTACAGGCTGTCCATCTCATAAACAGAAATGAGTACAGGGAAATACCAAAAAATGATAGCACAATTTCAATAGCCTAATTTTCCTCAAGGATGTAGTACATTTATCTTTTAAATTAAAGGATAACTGTGGTCTTTAAAATATATGTTAAACCATATAAATGTGACTGTATGATTAATAAAAATTAAGATCTTATAAAAAATAAGATTTTATAAAAGAGTGGTAACTGTAATCTTGTAAATTTTTAAAAACTCAAAAAGGTCAGGACCAGATGTGGTGGTACACACCTGTAATCCCAGCATTCAGGAGGCAGAGGCCAGAGGATCGCTGTGAATTTGAAGCCAGCCTAGGCTACAAAGTGAGTTCAAGGCCAGACTGAACTACACAGTGAGACCCTGTCTCGAAAACAAAGCAAAACAAAAGGCCAGCCAATTTCCCTCTAACTCACTTCCTTACCAACAGTTTCGGTCCTCTCAGCATTAGATTAAATCTTAAATGTCAAAGAAGACTGAATAATCATAAACTCTACTGGTAATAATCTTCCTATAAACCAACAGTTTATCACGTGCGCGCGCTCTCTCTCTCTCTCTCTCTCTCTCTCTCTCTTTCTCTCTCTCTGTGTGCATGTGTGGAATTGGGAATTTAACACATAGCCTCACAAATACTAGGCAAGTGCTCCACCAATGAGTTATATCTCTAGCCCTTTTTAAATTCTGAAACAAAGTCACTTTATTGCCCAGGCTGGCCTTAAACTTGTGATCCTCTTTCCTTATCCTCTTGAGCAGCTGGGATACAGACATACACCACTACACCAGGGCCTCTTTTTTAATTAATATAATTCACCTACCATAAATAACATCTTGTACACTGTAAAATTTAGTAAATTTTAGTAATATTTACAAAATTGTGCAACCATGACCATTAACTCCAAAACATCTCCTATATATCCTCAATAGTTTTACTCTCCATTCCTACCTCCTGCCAATTCCTGGCAACAATTAATCTGCTCTGTCTCTATAGATTTGCCCATCTGGGACATTTCACATAATTAAAATCATAGACTACGTGGCCTTCTGTGGTTTTCTGATTTCTTTCACTTGGTATGTTTTCAAAATTCATCTTTATTGTAGCATGTATCCTTTATAATTTTTTGTGGCTCAGTAATATTCTGCTGTAAAAATACATCATTTTTTGTTTATTCATCAATTAATGGATTATTTCTAAGTCTTGGCTACTATGAGTAATGCCATTAGGAGTATTTTTCACTCTTTTTACAATAAACGACAAAGTTTTACAGTTAAACCAAATCACAAAGGGAAGAGCAGAAGTCTCTAAAGACCCTAAAGTTAAGTGATAATATGAACTTGAATAAGACATGTTGAGGATCCCTTAACTGAAATGCTTAGGAACAAAAGTGTCTCAGATTTCAGGTTCTTTTCAGATTTTGGAATATCTGTGTTTACACAGTGAAATATCTTGATAGAACCCAAATCTAAAAGCAAAATTCATTTATGTTTTATATGTGTTTTATACATACAGTCTGAAGATAATTTTATCCAGTATTTTGGTACACCTGCATTTTGACTGTGAGCCCATCATATTAGGTCAGGCGTGGAATTTTCCACTTATGGACTGCAAGTTTTAGATTTTGGAGGATTTCAGATTTTAGGGATTTGGGATTTTCAGGTTAGGGATACTCAAATGGTAGTATTTTCTTTAGCTACAAAAAGCTGTTCCTCTGAGTTCACTTATTCTAATATTACATATCATCTGGACAAGTAAAATAGAAAATCTCATTTAACTTTTGGGAACCACAAATAAATGGAAAAGTCAAGTTAATAACAAAGAAAGCTACAAAATACGGTATTCTTAGATTCTTACACTGATCTTTTAAAAAAAAAACACATCTCATTTAATTACTTTAAAAAGATTAAATTGTTATAATTGTAAATTCACAGTTGAAGAAAAGAACATCCAAATATGCACATATTTTGTATCTGTACATTTTTACAGTTTGAGCTGTTCTCCTAACTCATTATGGCAAAAATTTCTGCTAAATATCTAGTGCTAATCTGATGAATTTGAAGATTCAACCCCTAAAATTTACATTTTATAAATAAAACAACCAAATAATGCAGAAGTGTCCAAATTAAACATTAGAGGTTAAATATCCTATATGTTCTGGAACAAAAGCTAATTAATTTTCTTGATTAGTGATTAAAAGCAATTTGATGAAAAGGAAACCTCCTCAAATGCCTGCCTGAAAAATATGGTTCTGATTCAAATCATTATATGGTCGAGAACCTCTAGCTGTCACAGCTGAAACAAAAGCTTGCAATTTATCAATTCAGTAACTTTCAAACCAATAATATTGTTGTTTCATGACCAAAAACAAAAATGTTATTAAAATTATATTATTCCTCTGCAAATAAGTGGCATATTAAAAATAAATATAGCATTGTTAAAAAGATTCCCATTAACATGTACAATTTTAATGTTTTTATGAGTTAAACATTTTAAAAAATTAAAAAATTTTACAGACTATTTTTTGAGATTGTATACCTATACTAATTTTAAAAAACAAAGTGTTTTATTATATATCAAATACACTAAAACCGCTAAATGTCTATCTTACTAGCGCTAGAATTTTTAGCATCTATTTTATTCGACTCAGTTTTGCTTACCAATGAGGAAAATTAACAGTGAACAATCTGTTTTTACCCCCTTAGAGGATATCTATAGGAGAATTCTATGTTTAAAAATCTACTTTTAATAAGCTTTAAAGTTTTCATTTTAAAAAAGTGGCAAACTAGTATTCTATAGTTTTTATTATAGTTTTTAAAACTACATGTTTAAACAATTAAATCTAGTTGTTACATTTACAGAATAGCAAATTACTCTGGGCCTAATTTTTAATTCAAATTCAATAAATATTTATTGAGTGGTCTAGTACATGCCTAACACTATGCTAAGTGCTGGGGAAAAAATAACCATTTTGGTTTTCCCTATCTTTCTTCTTTTCTGTCCTTATGGCCTACACATATATAATCACTTGATGAAAGATGCCAGAAGGGAAGTACTACCCTTATTTACTACACACTTGACTTAAATTTATACTCATGGACTTTAAGCTCAGAATTCAAATAAATACCAACTATGAAAAGGAATTCACAAGAATCTGTTTTCTGTAAGGCACTCATCACTGAGGAGTAAAATTTTTCTCGTATGCATCATGAAGGAAGAAGCTTTTTCCATGTTGTTGGCAAAACTGTCAATCATCTTGATGAGCAGCAAATAAATGAATGCCCAATGATGGGATTCTGTATTATCCTTAAAAAAGAAATCCATCAACTAAACATCAACAGGTAAATGTTTATACTCGACAGCCATCAATTTCAACTATCCATGCAAAGAGACAGGTGAGCTGGACTGGTAAACCTCGAAATTAGAGAGGTATTAATCGTCTGCTTCCAGCCAATATAAACAGATGTTATTTTTAAACAGGCAAAATCATCTCTTCCACTGAAATTTATTTGCAGCAGATAATGTTCTGTTACATTTTTAATCAAGCAGATGAAGTTACATTTAAATTGAAAATCTGCTTCACTCAACTAATCAGGCAAGTAAAATTCAGAGATGATTGAATGGCATTACACAGCACACTATTACAGCAGGTAAATTGGGAAATTTACCTGTCACACCACACAGCGTATTGTTCAGCCACTGCATCTGCAACTTAGAAGCAAAGCACTAAGACAAAAAGGGAAAGGCATGTTAAACAGACTTATAAATCAATCATATTTTATGAAAACATTATTAAGGTTGCCAGCTAAATAAATAAATAAATAAATAAATAAATAAATAAATGAAAAATGGAGAGAAAAAAATCATACCACCTTTCAGGGACTCAATAAAGACTTACATGGGTTATATTTATCTACTTCATGTAAATACCATGCCTGGTTATTTTGAAAATCAAGATACAACTCAGGCTAAGGAAAAGCAAATATTACATCATGACAAAAAGGCAAACAATGACCACATAATATCAAGAATATGATAGTCAAACAGAAGAAAGTTGAAAAAGAAAAGCACACTTTAACAAGAACAGACAAAAATAAGCTTTACGACTGACACATAAAATGACTATCACTCATCATTACAATCATTAATTCCATTCACAAAAATACCACCTCTAAAACCTTGTCAGTTCACCCTTTTCATAAAAAGCCTAGTCCGTTTTAGTCACTTGTAGTTCCCTAAAACGTAAACATTTCTAAAATCTTTTAATGCTCACAAATAAGCATATGAAAAATAATCTAATGGCTATTTCAGTTTCTTTCAACAGAAACCCAAATTTTACTTTCTACCACTTAGTATTTGTAAACTCAAATACTTCTGCTGCTTCATATCACTGCTTATAATATATAACAGTGAATTATTCCAACATCATGTATTAATGCCATGTTACATCCTGTACATTCTGAGTTTTATTTTCGCAAACTTTGGTATAACAGTTATGTGCTAACCATTATACCTTTTTTCTTTCCTCTCTCTTTTTCCATTTTTCCTTCCTAGAATGTTTGTTTTCACCTTTCTGTCTCCCCCCCTCCTTTTTTTTTTGGACTAGAAACCGCAAAACACTGAAATGTGCTAAAAGTATAAAAATAAATGATGTTATGGTTCATTTTTAATACAGAGTGAACCTACCTTGATTTTCCATCAAGAGTGAAGTGACATATCTACCTCCTGTCAGAAGGTTAATGAAGCTGGTTATAAATCACACACTCATCAGAAGAGTGCCTTAACTATCAAGGCATCATTTTCAGAAAATTACTGATTTGAGTTACAGTTTTGACTTAGTCCATTTTTGTGTTACTATAACAGAATGCCAAAACTGGGCAATTTATAAGGACATTTCTTTCTTACAATTCTGGAGGCTGAGGAGTACCAGGCCAAGAGGCCACATCTGGGAAGGGCCTTCTTACTGTATTATAACAAGGTAGAAGGTACCACATAGCAAGATAAAGCAAATGAGTGTGCAAGTTTCAGGCCCTCTTCCTCTTTTTCTAATAGGTATAAGATTAGTAGCTCTCATTACTTCTCATTACCTACCAAAGGCCCTCTCTTCCAAATCCCATCAACATATGCATTTGGGGATTCAACTTTTATGGGACACACTCAAACCACAGTGAGTTAGAACAGTTTTATAGAAAAATTGTGAAAATAGTACAAAGAGTTCTCATATGCCTCACACACAAAAGTAATGAACCAATACTGATAACTTAATACTAACAAAAGCCGAAACTTTACTCAGATTTCTTTAGTTTTTACTTAGTAGTCTTTTTCTTTTCTAGGTTCCCATCCAAATACCACATTATACTATATTCAGATGTCATGTTTTCTAATGTTTCTCTTGGCTGTAAGTTATCTCAGACTTTCCTTTGTTACAATCTTGAGGAACGCTAGTCGGGTATTTTATAGAATGTCTCACAGCTGAGATGTGTCTGTTTTTTCCTCATGGTTAGAATGGGGTTATAAGTTTGGGGAAGGAAGACCTTAGCACTGTCATTCTCACATCTTATCAAATATAAATGCTATCGACATGACTTATCATTGATGATACTAGTCTTGATCACCTGACTATTCTGTTCTCAGCTCAGCTTTCACAAGAACTAACACTTTTCTAAACTTCAAGACTTTTGTAATGATATACTGCTATTTTTTCATTGTTGAAGATGAAAATTTTTTCCACAGTTCTTCCCTTTATGTGTGGCTCCACGGGAAAAATCAAAACAATCTAATGTTTCCCACACCACAAAAAGATTACTCTTTGTCACTACTTGTACTGATTATTCCAATTCTGTACCTATTTTTACCTGGCTCCTTGTTTTCAAAGTTAATGAAAAACAGAGGGTCTCAACTTTGGCTGACCAAAGGAGCTTTTAAAAATACTGTAGTCTGAGCCCTAATTTAATCAGAATTTCTGGGATAAGACTTGGGCACTAGTAGTTTTTTTCATTCCAGGTTTTCCTAATATAGAGCCAGTACAAAGAACCACAGGTCCAAGGTCTTCAGCTCTCTGTATTTTTTTTTCTTTAGCTCTATATTGATTGCTACAGTACAAGGTGATCCGTCTTCCCACATACAGCATTCATACGTGTCCTGTGTCTCTTTAATTCCTTCCTAAACAGCTTTAGCTTAAATGAACCCTGCACAACTTAAGGACACTAGAGCGCTATTTAGACTCTGGTAGGTTAAGCATAGTCAGGCTAAGAACCTTGACATTTGCAAGTATTACTAATGATAAAATATATATTCTGACCTGAAAATCACAAAAGGCTGAGTACTAAACTATTATCACCAATGACAGAATGTTTTTTAAAATGTAGGGTTCATTTTTGCACTGAAGCAACAATTTATAGGGTGGCCGACTTCCCAGGCTTAAAGTTTTATCCACACAGCTATTGAATACTTGTTTTAGAAGTGGAAAGGATCAAGATGTAATGTTATAGGTACCAATATCCCACAATGAATGTACCTATTATGTGTCACAAACACACATAAAAAAGAAGTATTTGTCTGAAGCACATGAAACTGCCATGTTCAAGCATCACATCAATTTAGTGTTGTTCAATCTTGTTTTTTATATTTTTCATAAAAGAAAAGAAAAATAGCCTTTATTATTGTATTTTTAAAACTTCATTTAATCTTAAATACTAATACCCAAGGCAAAGGCTGGCCACATCACATGGAAACACAGATATTTCTACCATAAAGAAAGGATGAAATAGTTACGTGGGGGATGACGACACAGGCTATAAGACTGGGAAAAGAACAACTTTTTTTGAAATTTTGTTTTAGTGGTACGTTTTAGATACACATAATGATAACATTCATCATAGGGAACTTGTACATGATATATCTTGCTGCTTCTTTTTTTCCCATACCCCTCCCCTCCCTAAGAGAGAAGATGAACAGCTGAGGCAGAAGCAATTGGGAACTCTAGGAAGCGAAACCTAGAGCTGGCAGAACAGAGACATGAACAAGAGTCCTTCATTTGGAGATGCAATTCAAAGAGAGAGACAGTTACACACATTTTTACATACTAAAGGGGAGAAGATAACTTTAAAGAATGAAGGGATTTATATAAGTATTCTCATGATAAGATGAAAAGAAAAGCAGCTTGGATCAGGAATTTTTACCATATCCAATAAACCACAGGATCAGGTATTCTTAAGGCTATTAAATTAACTTTCATAAAGCATCTGGTACACAGTAAAACACTTAGTGGAGGTAATTTATTTTCCTTGATAGTGAATATACCAAACCCTTTAGAAGAGCCATGAACAAGGACTGGTTAAGGAAGAATATACTCTCTCCCCTCTTTTTTCAAAAGGGGACCATTAGCTGTTAGGAGTGACATAAGAAGCAAGCTAAACATAAATATCCTGCAACATAAATTACCATAAACCTTCTTTATTTAAATTATCAATTATAAACATTTCTCTATTTTCTACGCATTCATTACTTGAGATAACAGTGTTTTAGATTCTACTTTTCTACCTAAAAGATAACCACTTCCCTGTATTAACAAAAACACTGTACAGTATAAACATTTCTGATGATCCACAAAGTATTCCATAACAGATGTAAAACCACATTTATTATGCCATTTTTGCTGGACAATTATTGTTTTCTTTTTAACATCATAAACACATCCTTTGAATTAATACAATATTGATGGAAATATAAACTGGTATACCAGTAAAATAAAGTAGAATGGCTGTAGATGTAACTCAGTGTGATGGCCCTGAGTTTAATCTCCAGAACACCAAAAACAAACACAATCAAGCAAAAACCTTGCATGTGCAATGGTGAATTTTAGGTATCAACTTGACTGGAATAATGACTATGCGGAGATCTGGAAAAGTATTACTTTGTGTCTGTGAGTTAACCATTCTTTAAAGTCTCATATAATGCTAAATTATTTCCTTAAAAAGTCATGTCTTACATTTCTTCCAAGAAGATACTATTCTAGACATTTGGAATATGTAATTCCACCTACTATTATATGCAACAGTATCATTTAAAATGTAACTCAGGATTTCTCTCCTTTATTCTCTGCATTGCACCCTTAGGAAAGTACCTCTTTCTGTGTTCCACAGCATCCTATACATGCTAATGCTTATTAACTGCAGTGCTCACAAATCAGTTTCATAACTGATAATTAGTATTTACCCGAAGTGATCATAAATTCCCTAACAGAAAGGCTATCTCCTGTATCTGCTTACCTCTCATTCCTAGTGTATAGAGATGATGCCCGAAACCAGTATGAAGAGAAGAAGAAGAAAGACAAAAAAGCAAAAATAAATTGGTTGTCAGAAGGTGGGAAATATGGGGTCACTGAGAGAAAAGACTTGACTCTCGACTGTAAACCATTTGTCATCTATTTTATCATCTAGAACATTTTCCAAAAAATAAAAAATAAATCTCAAAACTAGAGAATCAATATGCATTTTACTATAACACATTCATGAAATAAAGGAAAAATTAAAGGAATGGGTACCTATCAATAAACAGTAACCATGGCAAAATATAATCTTTTATATGAAGCTTATTTTGAACCTCTTCCACAATAAGAGAACAAACATAAATGAATACTAGTCATTTTCCTGATGCTGGGTCAAAATACTTGATATACACGACTTAAAGGAAGAAAACTTTATTTTGGCTCAATCCAGAGTCAGTTGGCTCCACGGAAGAAACATCATAGTGGAAGAACATGGCAGGAAAACTGCTAACCTCGGGGCAGCCAGGAAGCAGAATGAGCAAGGAAGAGCCAGAGAGAGGGCCAGAGACGAGATATAGTCCCCAAAGTAATGCTCTCATGAGTCACCCAGACACAACTAGCAGGATGCTTTACTAATCTCCTAGGTATCTCTCAAGTCAATTATGTTGATAATCAAGATTAACTATCACAGGTCCACCCCTCTGTCAACTTGATGCCCAAAAAAATGTACCTTTAAAGCACACTTAATCTCTAAATAGAGACAGTGGCAAGGTTATCATTCTGCCTAACATGATGCAACTATCCTGTGCACAACAGAAAACAGACAATTCCTTACCTACCAGTCTCAACAGTCCTAGCATTGCTCAAAAGTTCGAATTCAAAGTCTTCTTTAAGACTTAAAGCACACTCTTAGCTATGTACCCCTGTAAAAATATATAGTCATACCAACAACCCCACTGTTAGCCATTTTCTGAATTAGTCAGATTTTCATTGCTATAACCAAATACCTGAAATATACAACTTAGAAGTAGAAAAGGTTTATTTTGGCTCATGATTTCACAGATTTCACTTCATGGTTAGGTGGCTCCAGGGCAGAAACATCACAGCCAAAGTGCATGCCAAAGGAAAGTTGCTAACCTCAAGGCTGCCAAGAAGCAAAGTGAGCAAGGAAGAGCCACAAAGGAAGGGATCCAGGGCCACATTCAGTACCTATATTGGTCAGCTTTCTCACTGCTGGGACAGAATACCTACCTATTTAAAGAAAATTTATTTTGGCTTATGGTTTCATTCCATCTGAGACATAATCATAGTAGAAGGGCAAAGCAGAGAAAAATTGCTCAACTCAGGGTACCTATGAAGCAAGAGAACAGGGGAAGAAGCCAGAAAGGAAGGGGCCAATGCTGCTTCAACAGACTGAATTTAGTATGTGGACTGAAACCTATTTGCTACTCTTAGTTTGTAAGACAATGTTAAACACTCCAAATATATGGCAATCCTACAAAATTTTAACGTAAGGACAAATTTCTCATAGTTTTTTTTTTTTTTTTTTTTTTTTTTTTTTTTTTTTTTTTGGTGTTGGGGATAGAACTCAGGGCCTTGTGCCTGCAGGGCAAGCACTCTAACCACTGAGCTAAATCCTCAGCCCCTTCTCATACATCTTGATATCCTCTGAAAGCCACAATTCATCTATGATATCAAACAATAATTGATATTAGAAACAGAACCATAAGAAAATCAACAAGATAAATTGGAAGCTTTCACACTGAAGTCTGGAACAAGACAAGGGTGCCCACTATCACCACTATTATTCAATATAGTTCTAGAAACATTAGCCAGAGCAATTAGACAAGAGAAAGAAATAAAAGGAATAAAGATAGGAAAGGAAGAATTTAAACTATCATTATTTGCGGACGATATGATACTCTACATAGAAGACCCCAGAAATTCCACCAAAAAACTTCTGGATTTAGTAACTAAATTAAAAGTCAATAGCATTTCTATATACAAATAACAAACTCACTGAGAAAGAAATAACACAAGATATACCTTTCACAATTATACACACACACACAAAATGAAATACTTAGGAATCTATCTAACAAAGGAAGTAAAAGATCTTTACATCAAAAACTACAGTACTCTAAAAAAGGAAATTGAAATGGATATCAGAAAATGGAAAGATATACCATGTTCCTGGATAGGAAGAACCAACATAGTGAAAATGGCCATACTTCCTAAATTACAATACAGATTTAATGCAATTCCAATCAAAATATCATAACATACTTCAGAGAATTAGAAAGGACAATCATGAAATTCATCTGGAAACAGAAGAGACCAAGAACAGCAAAAACAATCCTGGGCAACAGGAGCAAGGCAGGGGGCACCACAATCCCTGGCCTGAAACTACACTATAAAGCTACTGTGATAAAAAACGGCATGGTACTGGCAAAAAGACAGACCCAAGGATCAATGGAACAGATTAAAAGACGCACTCAAATACTCACTCAAATACTTCATCTTTGACAAAGGAGCCAAACACCCTCACTGGAAGAAAGATAGCCTCTTTAACAAATGGTGCTGGGAAAATTGGCTTGCCACATGACGAAAACTAAAACTAGATGCATATCTCTCACCATGTACTAAACTAAAATCAAAGTGGATCAAAGATCTAAATATTAAAACAGAAACACTAAATCTATTAGAGAATAGAATAAGAAGAATTCTTGAAGACATAGGGGTAGGAAAAAAATTTATGAACAGAACCCAGACTGCACGGGAAATAATACAAAGAATCGGTGTTTGGGACCAAATCCTATTAAAGGATTTTGTACAGCAAAAGAAATCACCAATAGAGCAGGGCAAAAACCCACGGATTGGGAAAAAATTTCTGCCAGGTCCCTCAGACAAAGGTCTAACATCTAGAATATACAAAGAACTAAAAAAAACAAAAAACAAAAACAAAAAAAAACCAAACCTCCCAAATTCAAAGACCCAATTCAAAAATGGGCATCTGAAATGAATAAACATTTCTCAGATGAAGAAATAAAAATGGCAAATAAATACATGAAAAAGTGTTCAACATCCCTAGTCATTTGAGAAATGCAAATCAAAACAACGTTGAGTGAGATTCCATCTCACTCCAGAAAGAACAGTGATTATCAAAAAAAAAAAAAAATCAACCAATAACAAATGCTGGCAGGGCTGTAGGGAAAAAGGAACTCTCCTCCACTGTTGGTGGGAATGTAGATTGGTCATGCCAGTGTGGAACTCAATATGGAGATTACTCAAAAAACAGTTACAACTACAGGTTCCATTCGATCCAGCTATTCCTCTATTGGGTATCTTTCCAGAAGAATTAAAATCATCATACCACAGCGATATATGCACAACCATGTGTATAGCAACACAATTTGTAACAGCTAAGTCCTGGAAACAACCTAAATGCCCAACAACTAATGAATGGCTAAAGAAGATGTGGTTTTTCTACATAATAGAGTACTACTATGCCATAAAAAAGGACAAACTAGACATTTGTAGGTAAATGGATGTACCTTAGAACATGCTCTTTTTCTTTTCTTTTCTTTTTTTTTTTGGTGCTGGGGATCGAACTCAGGGCCTTGTGCTTGCAAGGCAAGCACTCCAACCACTGAGCTAAATCCCCAGCCCAGAACATATTCTTAAGTGAAATAAATCAAGACACTCATGAGTACACATCAGATTGTTTCTCTGATATGAGAAACCATAAGTGTAATAAGGACAAAGAGGTGTAATAGATATTATATAAAAGGAAGATAATATTCAAAGGAGAGGAGAACTAGAAAGGGAGAAGGGGGAAAAGAAGGAAGGGAAAAAGGAAAGAAAGGAGAAAGGGAAATATGGAAAAATATCAAATATGCGTATACTATATATAAATAAACCTGCTATAAATAGGAAAGAGAGAGCAGAATGGAAGGGGTGGGGAAGGGGGGGAACCAAGATACATCACGTACAAGTACAAAATAACCATGATGAATGTGATCACTATGTATACAATGTACCAATACATGTTCTTGGTAAAAAAACAAACAAACAAACAAACAAACAAAAAAACCAAGAAAACAAGATATACCTTGTTTAGAATGGTATTTGAGAAGGATTCCCATCAAAATCAGTTAAATTATTTTAGAAGTAAAGATACCTAAAACAATAAACTCTTTTTAACTATAAAATGGTAAGGTTTGATTTTCTGCAATATTTTATTATGAAAGTTTTCATATGTACAGAAAAATGCAAACAAGTACCACAGTGATGGGGCTGGGGACTGGACACAGTACAATGACGTAAATTCCAGAAGACCAAAGGCCCCCAAACCAGAAACTTCAATGGCCAAGGGCATAAGGATGTCCCAACTCTACGACTTCAAAAAGAGAGACAGAATTCACCCTTGTCCATCTTTTGCAGTCCTGTAGTAGATTAGATGATGCTCATTATACGAATCTTTCCATTATACAGATTCAAATGCCACAATAATTTCTTCTGGAAACATCCTCAAAGACACACCTAGAAATACTGTAATGTTTACCAGCATTATTTCATCACTTAGCCCAGTCAAGTAGACAACAAAATTAAACATCATGCTTTTATCTGCTTAATAAACTCATTAAATTAATTCTTAGTCTACCACTCAACATTATAAATGTACATACTAGGTTGACACAGAAACATCAATGGATAAATGACCAACAAAATCAATAAACTTGAAAAGAAAGGTAGAATTAACTGGCACCAAGAAGAAATAACAAGACAATCTAATAGGATCAGGAGTCACAATGATTTCTGCTTTGTACTGTACTACCTCAATTTTTTTTCAAAATGAACAATAATTGAAATCAATGAGAAGTGGGGTTCAGAATTCAGAAATTGTCTTTACAGTCTATTTAATGTTCAAAGTAATGTTAGCACATACAATAAAAATCTCATGTTACAAAATGTCTATTATTAAGGAGTATGAAATTTATCTTAAACAATTTCTGAAGACTATTACTAAAACCAGCAATGTTGGATTACCAGGGGAATTAGCATTAGGATCAAGCATCCATAGTAAAATTCCCACTGGAGCTACATTTAGGTTACAGAAGCTGGCAGACATCTGCTTGGCAAAGTAAGTATGAATTTCACAAATCTTATGAACATCTTTCAGGATCACAACTGACTCCTAGCAGATAGGTCCCCTATCTGTATGGTCCCATTCTCATATCAAAATATCTGTGGGGATTTTAGAAAGAGCTGATGTCACAATAACAGAATTTTAGTTCACAAGTATCTGCCTTCCTGATATCAATATAATGCTTCCCTGAATTGATATCCAACCTCAAAAAGAAGGTAAGAGATGTTATACGCTAGCAGACTCAGAAATTTTTAAGTTTTATTTTTTTTCCTTTTTCTTGTGTGTATGCAGGGGAGGTACTGGGGACTGAACTCAAGACTTTTACACTAAGGTTCATCCCAGGCCTTTTTTTTTTTTTTTTGAGATAGGATTTCACTAAGTTGCTAAATTCTCCATGGTGGGCTCAAACTTGCAATGCTCCTGCTTCAGGCTCCCAGAGAGGTAGGATTACAGGCTTGTGCCAGCAACCAAGCCCAACTGCATTTTGTTTTTTTTGGAAGGTGGGGAGTGCTGGGGATCAAACTGAGGGCCTTGCGCTTGCTAGGCAAGCTCTCTACCACTGAGCTAAATCTTCAACCCTTTGAACAGAGAAACTTATACCTGGATCTTCCAGTTCATTTATTTAACATATCAGTAACAATTACTTGTCAAGATACCTTTTAATGGTTCAAAGACTAACAGGTTTCCCACTCTACCAGAAACCACCAAAAAACAAAACAAAACAAAACAAAACAACAGTTTTTAATGATATTGAACACCATGAAATACAGGACAATAATCCCTGAAAGTCAGCTAGAAGAGAGCTTTACCTACTATCCTAATGTAGTGCCTTCAAAGTTTCCACAGGAACTAAGAACCCAGGTAGAGACTCTGACAAACTCCTAAATCTTAGCAGAGATGAGAACCCAGGGAAACCAAAAAAATAAACTTGGAAGATCTAGTAATGAAGGGAAGAAAGTTATGGAGAGAAACAGCCCTACAGATCTCTAAAGAGTTCTACTGAACAGTTAGCAGAGTATTAAGCACACGTGTAAGAAAACCATCTCAGGCAGGGTAAAGAATTAACCAAAAGGGTTAGAGAGAACAGTACCAGGCACTCCCACATGTATGGGAACAGTGCCTGTTTCCATTAGTTAGACAACAAATCTCATTAATTCCTGGAGTTTACATAGAGCACTAAAAAGGGTCTTGCCTCAATAGTGGGGAATAATTAGTCCCAAACACTCCTCTGTTTTCACCTAACAAATCTTAAAAGCAGGACCCAGAAGGATCAAACAATTTCTCAGTAATTTAATTCTGCCCCAAAACAAAACTCAAGAATATTTACAGGAATTTTGTAAAGGAACTAAACAAATTAAAATTAATAGTATTTGTCTTCTAATAGCAGATTGCAAGGCATGCAAACAAGGAGAAAATAAGACTCATAATGAAGTAGAAAAATCAATCAACTGAAACTAACTCAGACTTGACACAGATGTTAAAATTAGAAGATAAGATCACAGAAAAAGTTGCTATAACTGTATTCTCAATGTTCCAAAAGTAAAATACAAATATAGAAGACATTATTAAAAATATTCAAATCAAAATTATAGAGACGAAAGTTACAATATCTGAGGTTAAAAACCCACCAGAATTAGTAACAGATTAGACATAACAGAAGCAAAGATTAACGAACTCAGAACAGAAACAAGAATTATTTATATGAAAACAGAGAAAAAAGAATATCAGCAAGCTATGACAAATTCTAGCAGCCTAATCTATATCTAACTCCAATATCCAACAGGGGGAGGAACAAAATATATATTAAAAAAAGACTGAAATTTCCTAAAATTTCACCTAAACGACATTCTTCTTGAGGACATTAACCAAAGAGACCAAATTTTAGGTTATAAAACAAGTTTCAATGACTCCAAGAGATTCATATTATACAAAATATGTTGTTATTTGGACACAATGCATTAAATCAAAAATCAACAATGACAGCTCTCCGGACAATCCCAAATTATGCACACAAAATTAAATAACATGCCTCTAAATAATGAAAGGGTCAAAGAGCTCACAAAGGAAGTTAGAATATGTTTTAAGCAGAGAGAAAATGAAAAGGTAGCATACCAAAATTTGTGGGCTGTTCTAAAGTAGTACTTGGAAGAAAATTTGTTAACACTAAAAGAAAAGTTTCAAATCAACAACCTACTAAAAGTCAAAATGGCTAGCTACAGCATGGTCAAAGAAAAAGCAGGGGCTGGGGATTTAGCTCAGTGGTTACAGTGCTTGCCTTGCAAGCACAAGGTCCCATGTTCGATCCCCAGCACCAAAAAAAAAGAAAAAGAAAAAGAAAAAAGAAAAAGCAAGCATTTCCTTGAACCTTAAAGACTTGCTGAAGGGATATTTGCTACACAGACACTGTGACAAAAACTTAAGGTGAAACAATCTTGAGTACTTTCAACAATATCCCAGAGGCCTGAAAAGACTCTACAGTGACTAGTCTGCCCTGGAATAGATGTATCGCTAGACTTGTAAAATATGTAATCATTCTGATTAGAATCAGTTTCCTAGCTCTGGATTCACTTTATCCTCGCTTATCTCTGAAGAATGCTGTCTTAAGTGTTCCTTCACAGAAGCCTTAATCTTGCCTCATCTCACTGGAACAGTCATTTGAATAAAACTCTCTTTTTTAACTTTGTAAGTTTGGCTTACAAACCTTAGATTCCACTTTAAGAAAACAAAATATGAGAAAATTAATACAATGTGTGATAAAAAACTACAGTGAATGTTTACATTTTTTAAAAAAACATGTATTACAGTAAAAGGAACACTGACATTAATTCTCCTTAAAACACCCCCCCCGTTTCAAATACACGTATTCCATCATTCTTGCCACTTTCTAAAGCAGTTCTGGAAGTTCTCTTTCGTGAATGTCTTTAGTTGTGCTGTCATGACTACCTTGATGTCCTGAATCAAAATATTTACCTTTCATGGTTGACTTTGGAGGAAGAGCCAGAAGTCACATGGTGCCAGACCCGGCTAATAGGGTGTACACTGTAACATTTTTATGAGACCACCTTTCTGTTCAATGGCACTTGGCAGCAGCATTCAGCAAATTTTTAAGACACTCATGAAAAGGACTCCTATAACTGTTTCAAAAAGTAGCAAGAACAATGGAGTAAGTGTGTTTGAAACAAGGGGAAGGTATCAGGAGGAATAATGGCAATGTGTCTTTTACTACAATACTTTTTTAAAGCATTCATCTTATATTTTGATCATCCCTTGTAGCCAGGTGTAATTCTAGCACTCAGGAGACTGAGGCAGGAAGATTCCAAATTCAAGGCCAGCTTAGGCTACACAGAGATCTTGTCATTTAAAAAAAAAAGGGTAGATAAAATCCACTGTAAACGGAAAAAAGAAAATAATAACTATGAAAGCTAAAAACAAAAAAAACCAAAAAACCCAAATCAGTAAGTTATTAATCCCAAGCTAGATAGAACACAAAATAATTACAAAGGTGGTATCACTAGAGATGCTACACATATGATATTTAATAAGGGAACATTATAAAAATTTCATGCCAATAAATCTAACTACTTAAATGAATTTTTTTTTAAAAATCCTTAAAAAACATTAATTACTAACATTTACTCAAGAAAAAAATTAACCCAAGTAGCTCTATGGCTATGAAAGAAATTAAATTTGGACTGGGGATGTAGCTCAGTGGTAGAGCACTTGTTTAGCATGAGTGAAGCCTTGAGTTCAATCTCTGCTTGAAAACTTTCCCACAAAGAAAGCTCAAGACCCAGACAGCTTCACTGGCTAAGTCTACCAAATACTTAACAATACCAATCTTATATAAAATCTTCCAAAAAGTGGGGAACATTTCCTAACTCATTCTGTAAGGTCAGTATTACTCAGAAACCAAGACCAAACAAAGACATTATTAGAAAACTGCAGAAAAATATCCCTCATTCATATGCAGGCAAAAAATTTTAAACACGGCTTTGGTAAACTGATTCTAACAATATATTAAAAAAGATAACATGACATGACTCAGTGTGGTTTAACCCAGGAATACAAGGTTGCTTTATATTTGAAAAATCAATATAATCTACTATATTTTAAAAACAAAAAGAAATAAAAATCCCACATCTGAACAGACATATAAAAAGCATATGACAAAATCTAAGGATTCAATGTCTAAGTGGTAGAGTACGTGACCAGCATACATAAGACCCGAGGTTCAATCCTCTGCACCAATGAAAAAAAAATCCAACATCCATTCCCTATAAAAATGCTTAGCAAACTGAATAGAAACTACCTCACTCCAATAAATGCTACCTACAAAAAGCCTACACTGACATTGCACATACATAATGGTGAAAGACTGCCTTCCCCTTAAAATCAGGAACAAGACAAGGTTGCCCAATTCCCACCTCATCTATTCATCATCATTCTGAAGTCTCTTCTCAGTGCAATAAGGCAAGAAAAATAAATAAAATTTATCTGGACTGGAAAGAAAGAAGTAAAATTGTCTTTATTTGCTGATGACAAGATTTCCAACAGAATCTACTGAAAATTTTCTTCAAGATCAATATATAAAAAGCAACTGTAGCTCTGCATGCCAACAACAGCTGGAAATTAAAATTTTAAAACTGCATCATTCACGATAGCACCAAAAAAAAAAAAAAAACCCGGATATATTTGACAGGTTTATATACTAAAACTACAGAACACTGTTGAAAAAAATTTAAAAAGACTACAATAGGGAGATATATCACATTAATTTGTCAGAATACTGAATATCTTAACATCATTTCTCAATTGATATATAGCTTCAATAAAATCCCAATTAAGTCTCTACCATATTTTCTGGGAGAAATTAATTAGTTTTAAAATTTACGTAAAACTGCACAGAACCTAGAATAGCCAAAACAATTTTGAGAAAGTTGGAAGACTAATTTGAAGATTTATTATAAAGCTACAGAATCGATAAAAATAAATAAATAAATAAATAAATAAATAAATAAATAAAAATGAAGCTACAGAATCAACAGAGTATCTATCATATTGGCAACAAGGTAGATAAACAGATCAATGGAAGAGGCTCCAAAAATAGACTCACAGACATACTGACAACTGACTTTGTTTGTGCTGGAGATTGAATCTGGGGCCTTGTTCATGCTAAGCATGGGCTCTACGACTATACCTCCAGCCTATGAAAAATTGATTTTCAGCAAAACTACAAAGATAACTCAGAGAAAAAGGATAATTTTTCAGCAAATGGTTCTAGAACAGCTGGATATCCATATACAAAAAAGAAACACTCATCAGTGTCTTGCATTATACAAAAACTAACTCAAAATAAGTCAGATATAAATGTTAAACGTGATATTTTAAGATCTCTGTAAGAAAACATAGTAGTGGAGTTGAGGATTTAGCTTAAGTGCCTAGCAAGCACAAGGCCCCGTGTTCAATACACCCCCCACCCCCCAAAAAATAAGACGTAATACAAAACACTTAAAACCCTTGGTTAGGCAAAACTTCTGAGATTCAACACCAAAAGCATGATCCATAATAAAACAAAATGACAAACTGGGCTTCAAAATTAGTAACTCTTGTTCTTCCAAAGAACCTGTTAGGTGAATAAAAGCCAAGGCAAAGTCTGGGCAGATGACAGACAAAAGATTCTCAAGATCAGTCATTAATAAAATACAAATTAAAATCACATTATGAAACCAGTACAGTAAGAATGACTGAGATTTTAAAAACTGACCATAGCAAGTGTTAGACGGGTTGTAAAGAAACTCAAGTCTCATATACTGCTGTGAGTACAAATATAAAAAATATAAAAGAGTAAAACCACTTCAGAAAACTGGTATTGATCATTTCTTCAAAAGAGATACATTAACCCATAAAATTCGGTTATTACATGCATAGGTATTTACTCATGATAAATGGATTCAGCCACACAAAAAGTTACTCTCTTACACACACACACACACACACACACACACACACACACACACACACGTGCGCGCAATTCTACACAGCTTTATTTGTAATAGCCAAGAACTGGAAACAACTCAAATGTTCATCAACAAATGAATAAACTGTGTATACAATGAATATAAGGAAATAAAAAAGTACTGATAACTACTATCTTATGGATTCTTATAAAACTATGCTGACTGAAACAAGCCAACCTTGTTTCACTCCCCCATTTACATAAGATTTGAGAAAGTAGTGGTTCTCTGTGGGTATGGAAAGAAGGGCACAAGACAAGGATTACAAAGAGACATGAGGAAATTAATGGTGGTTTTGTTTATATTTACTACCTTGATTTACGGCGATGGGTTCTTATGAAGATACATAGTTCAAAATTTATCAAATTTGTGTATTTTAAATTTGTATAGCATGCCAATTATGCCTTAAAGTAATTTACCCTCAGGGCATAATGATGGGAATTTTTAAAAAAACACCAAATACTTTTCTACCGTAAATTTTTAAATTTGTACTTTAGCATTACAGCAGCCAGCTGAGCATCTCAGTAGCTGTGCCTGGGGATACAGGAAGCAAACTTTGTGTTTACCCACTTGGTAAGACAAAAATGTGCTTATTATGACACTTCACAAATAGAACTGAAAGCATTCATAGGTTTGCTATTCTTTAGCAAGGCTTTATCTTGCTAAAATCTCAGGAATGTAAAAGACTTATGGGTGTGGGTTTTGGGTTTGTAGAATAACAATGACACTGAGGAGATCTAGTTTCCTTCCAAACTGCCTGAGATCTGATGACTAAATCAACCACGAAGAAAGAAAAAGAACTGGTACTTTCCACTCATTGGCTACTATCCACTCATTGTTTGAACAATTTGTGGCTAATTGTCAAGAAATTCACATGCCATCTAAATACATGACTATTGATAAACACTTAGCAGTATTTCATGGCTGCTGTAGCTTTAGGCTGTATATATCCAAAAAACCTTCAAAACATGGTAGAAAAATTTATGCCCTTGTAGAGACAAAGACATTATGCTTTCAGGTTAGAAGTTTATCCTGGAACTCAGCCACCAGGCCTTTATTTGTATAGTAATAAAATGAATGATGTTGTAAAGACTTGTTGCTCCCATCTTCCAAACTAATCAGAATATAACATTTGACAACTGGTTTACCGGTTTCCAAATGATGTTACATTTGCTAACAGAGCACAAGTTGACCAGCACAGGAACTGTAAGCGAGAATGAAAAGGCACAACACACTGATAAACTTGTACAGAATGTGAAGTTCTTTATGCGGTCACTTGTGTCTGCAAAAGCTCCAGGATGTGGTCAC
>PVJO010021506.1:0-29806 GCA_004026905.1 Hystrix cristata | reverse complement strand
TTCTAATCTGATATTCTCTATAACCTCATCCATCTGTTTTTTAACTTCTGCTGCTATCATTTCTGAAAGTTTGGTTGAGTGTTTTCCAATTTCCTCTATTTCATTGTCCTCTGGATTTGTTCTGGATGAGCTGGGGGTCTGGGGTTGTATTTTACTTCTGGGTCTCGACATTTTCTTTCTTTTCTTTTTTTTTTTGGTATCTATATGTATTTCCCCCCTCTTAGTTTCAGTGCTGATTTTTATATTTTGATTATGGGAGGTTGCCTGAAGACAAATATTAATACTTTTTAGGAGAGTCCTGTTTGTTCAGTGTCTTCTAGGCATATGTGATTCTTGGCTCTCATGGTTGTCTCAAGACCCTGGATTATGTTAATGATTATTACCTCAGATAATTACAGTATTTCCATATGAGAATATACAACTGGTTATAGCCTGTATGGCACACTCGTTACACTAGTACATTAACAATAGCATCAATTACATTCCTGAAACTGACCGACTGTGGTAGAAATTAACTTTGTATCTTTAACCATAAGAGCAAGGTCTACACCGTCATAAAGCAGAATCCAATATAAACCAGGAATTTGCATGTAGTGGGTATTTTGTTAGTAGAGTGATTTTCCCCCCTGCTTGTAGCAGAGATAATGAGGGATCAGAAAAGATATAGTGGTAATAAGGAAAGTTCTATTAGATGTAAAACTTACAATAGGATATTACTTATGCTTTGGGAAACTTGAGTAGATAGCTTACAAACAGTGAAAGGTGATAGTAGTGAGTCAAACCATGTAAATTCTATACAATATTTACTCATATGAAAAATTAAAAGGAGAGAGAAAACAAGAAGAAAAGGAAAAGCAGCATCTGCTTAAGGAAGGAAAGATATGAGCCAAGCAGGAGCCAATAAAAATAAAAATCAAAACAACAAAAACAGGAAAGAATATGTAGACAAGAGGATGTATGGGACAAGTATCAGGATGAATAAGAGAAAGAGAAAATAAGGAGAAACAAAACCAATATATACATATATTATGTATACATACACATATAGTGGGATTTCTCTGATGGCCACCACTCTGTGGGGGGCACAGGCCGAAACGTGATTCTGTGCTTGTTAGCCCTACCGAGCCTGCAGTGGTTAGTGCTGGGTACTATGTTGATCCTGGCCTCCAAGCATGGAGTCAGGGGGCAGTTGTCAGACTGCAGCAATCTGGGGGATCTTTGGTAGCCCACCCACATCTCCTTATAGTTTATATCTCTAAAATTTTCCTTAGTGGTGTTGGCTTTACCAGATAGTGATGGCTTGTATCAGAAGAGAAATGGGAAAAGGAAAAAAAAAAAAAAGAAGACACTGAGGGAGAGAGGTAACAGTGCTTTCAGTGAAAGGTGTTTCCCACCCTATTTGACGTTCACCCTGGAAGCAGCCTGACCTGCAAGCTCAAGCCTCGCTCCAAAGATGGAGTCCGGAGCTGTCTATGAATTTCTTTTTGAATTAAATTTGTTTCTTGTTTGCAGCATATTGCTGGGTCTTGTTTCTTGATCCAATCTGACAGACTGCTTCTTTTGAGTGGTGAATTGAAACCATTTACATTGATTGTTATAACTGATTTATATAGACTTATCTTTCTCATGTTAGTTTCCTGTTGTTAGTTCCCCTTTTCCCCTCTGTTTAATTACTTGCCTTATCTGATGGATTTGTTCTTTTGTGGTTCCTGAATTTGTAGTCCTGGTTGTCTCTTTCAAGAATGTCCTTCAGAACATTTTAGAGTGCTGATTTGGTGGTCATGAATTTCTTCAGGTGTTCTTTGTCATGGAAGTATCTTACTTCTCCATCAATTTTGAGAGATAGTTTTGCAGGGTACATCAATCTGCCCTGGAGTTTTTTTTTTTTTTTTTTTTAGGTTCGAGATACTTCTCTCCAAGCTCTCCTTGACTTGAAGGTTTGTATTGAGAGGTCTGCTGTGATTCCGATGAGTTTTCCTTTATAGTTGATTTGTTTCTTTTCTCTAACAGCTTTTAATATTCTCTTCTTGTGTTGCATTTCTGGAATCTTGACCATTATATGCCTTGTATTAGATTTTTGTTCATCATGGCTAATTGGAGTTCTATATGTCTCACTTATCTGTTTGTCAAGTTCTTTTCCATACTGGGAAGTTTTCTACCATTATTTCTGTGAATGGGTGTTTTTTAAATGTCATTTGAACTATTTCCTGTTTTTTCATTGACACTGATCAATCTTATGTTATTCTTCTTTGTGCCATATAGCAGCTGTTGAATTGATTTTTCCATGGTCCCTTATCATTTTGAAGAACACTTTCTTTTCATGATTACTAACTGTAATCTTGTCTTCTATACATGAAATTCTGTCTTCACGTTGTTTCATTCTACTGCCTATACTTTCAGTGGAATTTTTAATCTCCTGGATATCTGTTTGAATCTGTTTCATAGATTCCATTTCTTTGCTATATTGGGCATTCAGGCTTTCCATTTCTTTCCTATTTGGGGCATTCATGTTTTCCATCATTTTCCTAAGCTCCTCGTTTTTTTATCTTATCTAGAGTCATTAATCATGTCATTCATCCTGGTCACCATATCTGTCGTTATGTGAGAAATTATTTCTGTTTTGATTTTTTCTAGCCCCTCATTCTGCTTTGTTACTTCTGCTATTACCACTTCCAAAACTCCGAGTGGGTGTCTTTTGACTTGTGCTACCTTGTTGCCCCCTGGGTTTGTCTTTGGTGAGCTGGAAGTCTGGGGTTGTGTCTTGCTTGCATGTCTTCTCATTTTTTTATGTTTTTTTCTTTTTCTTTTTCTTTTCTTTTTTAGTTTAATTCCTGGGTTGATTCCTTTGAGTTGCTTATGGTAGATAGCTTTATTGCTATTACTGAGAACCCTTTGGAAATGACTACTTCCACAGAAATGTCTTCCAGGTGTATCTGGTTTTGGAGTGTTGAGTCTGTTGCAAGATGTTACCTCTTTAATTTGTTGGGGCTGAGAAATTGTGGTCTAGTTGGCCTAGACCTTAGTTCTCTGGCCCTGGCCTATAATGTTGTTTGTGACATTCAGACAATCTCAGTCTTGGAATATATGGAAGAACAATTGACTAGAACAACTCTGTCACCTTGGCTATAGTAGTACAGTCAGTAATAACAATAAAATCTAACACAGCCTAGAAAATGACAAACTGTGGTAACTATTAATTTGCCAGCTTTAACCATATAAACTAGATTAGTGGTTATATAACAACACCTAAAATAAACCAGAAACTTGTATACAGTAAGTATGCCCTCAATATGGCGACTTTACCCTCAGGGGAGAAAATATTCAAAAAGGATTAGGAGGACAAAATAGAGAAATAGAAGAAGAGGAAGAAATGAGAAGCAAGGTTGGAGGACAGGGGAAGATTATGCAAACTTTGTGAAACCAGTAAAGAAGAAAGGAGTGAAAGAGAGAAGGAAGAAATAAAAACAAGGAGAGAACAAAAAAAACCCAAAAAGCTAGAAACAAATTTCACATTCATATAAAAATAAGGACAAAAAGGAAAAAAAGGAGAGAGGGGAAAAAAAATTAGCAACAACAACAGAAAAAAAAATTCTGTTTCCCAGTGTGTCTCTGCTGTCACTTGTAGACTAGGCAGGCCCAGGTCTGTATTGATTAACTCCAGCAGTACATTTATGGTGGGGTACTGGGTAATCCCAGTTGGGTTCAACAGCCAGGCTTCACTACCAGTTCCACCAAAATTCAGCTTGTCTGAGATCTGAGTTCAGTTGACCAAGATGGTGACTGGCCAACTGCCCTCTCCTGGGGCATGTCTGAACCCAAATAACTCACCAGCCACTGCAGCCTGCTGTGTCCACCAGTCTGTTCCACTGGTGTGTCTTTCCGTGGAGGCCTCTGGGGCCACCAGTAGTCACTGTGCATCTGCAGGATTGAGTCACCTCTCCCATGCCACAAGGTGGAACTCAGTGAGAAACCACAGTCTGCCTGCCACCTCCTTCTTCTATGCTGAGGTCACTCTTTTTGCTTGCCCCTGGGTTTCACTTCTCTCTTCAGATCTCTGCTGCGACCTGAGAAACCACTTCCCTCATTCTTCTCTTCCTCATGTTGTTATAGTTCAGCGTTTGGACAAATCTTGGAGAGGTTGTTTCTCTGCTGGTCACCACACTCCCATGTTCCCAGAAGTTGCCCTGGGATCTTGTAATTGACAGGTCCTGCTCATTTTCTTCAGCCAGCTTTGCCACACCCTATCTCCTATATCACTACTGTCACCTTATGACAGTTTCCAGATCTCATAAAGTTCCTGTTTTTGTTTGACAACATAGCTAGTAGTACAGGATGATCACAGTAGGGGGAAGCAGTATCATTTTTCTGTAGATAAATCACCACTGTCTTAATCGTTTTCTCATCACTAAGACACAATATCTAACACCTCTACAATTTAAAGGAGGAAAAGTTTATTTTGGTTCATAGTTACAGCCCATAGTTGGCTGACTCCAAGGAAGGAATGCACTGTGGAAGGGACTGGGAGGGGAAAGCTTCTCTGTCATGTTCATCAGGAAGCAGAGAGCAATAGGGACCAGGGAGGGAGATAAGCCCTCCCAAGTCACACCTTCAATGACCCCAGTCTTCCAAACAGCCTTTACCTCTTAACAGTACATTTAGCTATAAAATCATAAGTGGACTAATTCACTGATTAGTAGCTCACAGTCACGATCCAATCACTTCCCCAAAGCCCCACCCAAGAGTACACAAGACTTTGAGAGCACATTTAGGTATAAACCATATCGACCACTTCCTAATAATGGATTTGTGCTCAGGTTTTCAAGTTCATGCTAAGGTCTATTTCTCCATGAAAATTTCCTAAAGTCTAAATGAATTGTCAGCCCAAACCCCACTGGAAAAGCAATATCTGTGATATCTGGAACTTGTGCTGAGTCCGTTCCCATGAAAAACAAGGGTCTGTTTTCCAAAGTGACTTCCCAAGATCATAGAATATATCTGCTTTCAGCCTGGATTCAGTTCAAACTTTCATGTTAAATAGAGAAAAACTCATTTCTTCTTCTAACCAATCAATTTTATCTTTTCAAGATAGAGGTGCTGTGTAGAAACTAGGGTGGTGAATGTGGGCTACTGGGCTGCACCTGAAAGACCCAAGTACTGCCTCCAGAATTCTGTGTTTCTGACCATTTGAAGGTTCATTTGGCCAGTATAGAGTTGGAAGAAAATCCACCTATAATATCTTTTTCAAAAACCAGTGTTTATGTCTTTTGACTCACTCATAGGATTTGACACTAGGAGAATAATTTAAAATTCATTTTTTGACAAATATTTATTGAACATATACTGTGTACTGGTCACTATTCTACGATCTGGAATACATCAGTGAACAAATGAGACGAAATTACTTGCCCTTGTTGGTTAACTTCAAAGTAGAAGGAACTGATAATAAGCACTAAATGTAATTGAATAAATTAGATAGTGTTCATAGACAGTGAAAAGAGGCAAGAAGGTTAAAGGCAGAGTTCTTGCATATAGGCATTTGCACAGTGTATTTGGTATATCACCTAGAAGGAAGGTAACATAGCCTTTAGGACAATGAATTCATAGACTACGAAGCAACAATGATCAATGTTTATGAAATGAGGCCAAAGGAAAAAGCGGACTCAAACTGTGTGTATACTATCTGCTTATGGCTATGTGAAAAAGCATGTGTATGAATGAAGATTGAAATGGAGTTTAGAGAAATAAAAGTAATTGTGTTTATGATGGAGGGGTTATGATTACACCTATTTCCTGATAAAATATCTTTTAACACAGTGTTATTTATACATTATTTAAAAGGATAGCAAAAATAAAAGTCTCTAATAGTATAAGTGGAATGAAAGATAAGGAGCACAATGATTGGTTCAATGCTCAGTTATAGAGCTGTGTGAGGAAAATTACTCTCCATGTCACTTGAAAACTAGCTCCTTCTGAATACTTGGGAATAAATATTGGTCACACATACCAGTCAGGCTCAGAATTCTATTCCTTTGTATCAGATCTTAATGTTGTGCATACTGTACATTGTACAACTTCAAGGGTGCATTCACATTATTGTTCATATAATAGTGTTTCTTGGAGTTGTAGAGAACACAGTCTTCAGAAGTATACATTAGACACCTACCAAGAGCTAGTTATCTAGTATTCTTAGCCATGACAGATTTGGGGCCTACCCAGGCCATCTAGCACATCATTTGTTGTAAAAGTCACATTGACTTATAATTCATATACTATAAATTCATCCACTTAAAGTGTACAGTTCTATGACTTCATTGTGTGCAGAAAACGTGCTTTGAAGGGTATTACCCTCTAAACATTATTAATGTGTCCCAAATCCTCATCCTCACCATTCTTAGCTATTAGTATTTTGCTTTTTGTCTCTAGAGATTTTGCCTATCTGTACATAGGTCGCTTTGAAGGGTATTACCCTCTAAACATTATTAATGTTTTTCATCCAGCCGCATTGAATGACTGCCCATTAACTGAGGTATACTTCTATTGCTTTCAACAATGCTTTATAGTTTTCAGTTTATCATCTTCAACTTTTAATTGAATTTTTGAAATTTCAGAAGAGAAAAATGGGGAAAAGATACCATTTTATCAAGTTAACACAATGTACAATGAAATATAAGTTGGCTATTCTGTGAAGACACAACTGGTATCCTGGTTACATCATGATCTTTTCAGCAAGAATCCTGGCTGTGTGACCTTGGAAGACTTATTCATTCCTTCGAGCTCCTGTCTCCTCATTTCTGAAAAGAATATACTATAGTATAGCCCCATGGAATAATTAAGAGATTCTGATATGAAAATGCATCTAAAATGCCAAGTGGAATGCTGGCCCATAGTAAAACATCAGAAATATTTATTTCCTTTTCCCCTTTGATTCCTGTTTATTACCAATAGAATTATTGTTTCATGATCATTCTGGTCAATTCAAGATTAAAAAAAAAACTTTTCATCTCTATCCTAGAATTTCTGAGCAACCAACCAATGCATATACATTCAGTTTTTCTTACATGGTATATATAGTTTCAACTTTTGAAATCCGGACCCCCAAATTGTTAGACAAGATCGCTGAACAAAAATCAATTAAATTTCTATACATTTTTCAAATCAGTTTAATATGAACTTGAATGAACAATTCAATTTACAAAACACCAAATAGAATAGCATAGGAATGCATTTAATAGAACACACAAGCTTAAATATCACAGTTTCTTTTACATGAGAAACCCAAAATATAAATAAATTAAAGAGAAAAATAAAAGACAGATACTAGGAAATGGAGAGAATTTTTGAAAAAGGGAAGGGGACCAAAAGATAGAGGAAGGGGGAGGGAGAAAGGGGGAGGGGAGGAGCAGGGAATAAAGAAGAGTCAAAGTGTGCTATGTACATGTACCAACTCCCCATAATGAATACAATTATCACTACAGATATGTACTAATAAAAATAACAAAATCACATTAACACTAAAAATGGAATACATTTAACCAATGTAGCTAAAGAATTACAATCTAAAACTAACACATTGTTGAAAAATTTAAAGATCTAAATACTATAAATGGGAAAATTCCTATATTTATGGATGAGGAGACATTATTAAAATAGTAATACACTTCAGAGTGATCTACAGAATCACTCCAGTCCCTATCAGAATAGTATCTTGTTTCTTTGCACAAATTGACAAAATTGGTGCTAAAATTCACATGGAGACTCAAAAAACTCAGAATAGCCAAAATAAAGAACAAAATTGGCGGGGTCATACTTCCTGATTTCAAGTTACTACAAAGCAAGAATTATAAAAAAAAAAGTCATACTAGCATAAGAATAGACATCAAGATAAATGGAATAAAATGGAAAGTCCAGAAATAAAATCTCACATTTATAACCAATTGATTTTTTGGAAGGGTACTGGGAATCAAACTCAGGGTTTTGTACTTGCTAGGCAAGTCCTCAACCACTTGAGCTAATTCCCCAGCCCCTAACAAATTGATTTTTGACAAGGGTAAGAAAGCAATTAAGTGCAGAAAGAATAACTTCAATAAATAGTGCTACAATGATGGGGTATCTACATACAAAAGAATGAAGGTAGATTCTACCTCACATTATATATAAGCACTAATACAAAATGGATCAAAGGCCTAAATATAAATATTTAAGGACGTAATATAGGAATAAATCTTTATGGACTAAGATTTGGCAATAGTTTCTTAGATGTGGCATCAAAGGGATAAGCAACAAAAAACAAATGAATTTAACTTTATCTACATTGTGATTTTTGTTCTTTAGAGGACACTATTATGAAAGTGAAAATACAATCCACAAAGTGGCAGAAGTTTACAAATCATATATCTACTAATGGTCTAACACCCAGACTATACAAAGTACTCAAAACTCAACAATAAAAAGACAAAACGACAAAAGAGTTTGAATCAACAATTTTCCAAAGAAAATGCAGAAATGGCCAATAGGCACAAGAAAAAATGCTCAATATGATTAGGGAAATACAAACCAAAACCCAGTCAAATACAACTTCACACCCACTACACTAGCTATAATTATTTGTTTACTAAAACTTTCCTAGATGGAATATAAAATGGGTCAGCCACATTGGAAATCAGTTTGGCAGTTCCTCAGAAAGTTAGAATTATTATATAGTTCAACAATTACCATCTTAGGTATATACTCAAGGAAAATGAAACTATATGTCTGCATAGAAATGTATTTTTTTATTTTTTTTAATTTTAAACCAAGAACATGTATTGGTACATTCTACATACAATGGTTACATTCATTACATTTATTCTGTACCTATACATGATACATCTTGGTTCTCCCCCCTCTCCCCCGCCCCTCGCCTCTGCTCCCTCCCTCCCTATTTACAGCAGGTTTATTCATCATTTTCCATATTTTCCCTTTCCCCTCTCTTTCCCCTGTTGCCTTTCTGCTTTTCCCCTTCTTTCTTTCTAGTACTCCTCTCCTCTGCATATCATCCTCCTTTTATATAATATCTATTACACCTCTTTGTTCTTATTTACAGTTGTGATTTCTCATATCAGAGAAACAATTCGATGTGTGCTCATGAGTGTCCGATTTATTTCACTTAAGAGTATGTTCTCAAGGAACATCCATTTGTATATGAATGACTCTACGTTTATCCTTTTTTATGGCAGTGTAGTACTCCATTGTGTAGAAAAACCACATTTTCTTTAGCCATTCGTTGGTTGTTGGGCATTTAGGTTGTTTCCAAGACTTAACTGTTACAAATTGTGTTGCTATGAACATGGTGGTACATACGTCCTTGTGGTATGACGATTTTAATTCTTCTGGGAAGATCCCCAGTAGGGGAATAGCTGGGTCTAATGGAACCTCCAGTTGTAGTTTTTTGAGGAATCTCCATATTGATTTCCACAGTGGCTGATCCAGTCTACAATCCCACCAGCAGTGGAGAAGTGTTCCTTTTTCCCCACAGCCCCGCCAGCATTTGTTATTGGATGATTTTTCCATATATGCGGTTCTTTCTGGAGTGAGGTGGAATCTTAACGTTGTTTTGATTTGCATCTCTCGAATGACTAGTGATGTTGAACATTTCTTCATATATTTATTTGCAATTTTTATTTCTTCATGTGAGAAATGTTTATTCAAGAAATGTATATTCTAATATTTATAGCAGCATTACTTGTAATATTGAAAGGTGAGATCAAACCAAGGGTTTATCAATGAATAAATAAAGTGTGTGGAATATAATAAAAATTTTAAAAAGTAGTAAAGTACTGACACATTACAACGTGGATGAACCTTGAAAACATTATGATATGTGAAAGAAGCCAGTCACAAAAGACCACATATATGATTTTATTCATATGAAATGTCCAGAAGAGGCCTATTTTTAGAGACAGAAAATAGATTTGTGGTCACTTCTAGAGGCTGGAGTACAGCAAGAATGGAGAATGAGTGCTAATACAGTAGGATTTCTTTACGGAGAGCTGAAAATCTTTTAAAATTGGTTGTGATGATGGTTGTAAAACTCTGCGAATATACCAAAAATGTTGAATTGTGCGCTGTAAATAGGAACACTGTATGGTCTATGATATCATATTTCAAAATCAAGGCTCTAATAAAAATTGTAAACAGTTAAACAAAAAGTTTCCCGAGGTAGATTTTACCTGGAGGAGGAGGAAGTTGAGCATGTATTTCTCAGTATTCTAAATTCTTTATTTTCATGTATTAATACCTAATTGCTATATATAATGGTTATATTTATCATAGAGAGTTGGTGCCTATACATAAAAATTCTAAATGCTTTAAATGAAGACTGTCATTTATATTGCTGCAGTGCACATGTTTAATGATATTATATATGTAGCCAATGTTAAAAGTAGTCACGGTAAAAAAAAATAAAAAACAAAAGCTCTTTGAACCAAATCATTCAAATCATTTATCAGTTTGCAACGAGATAGTTGAATATACTAACCATAAGGAGATAATGAAAATGTTTCTAAATATTAGCTTCGTGATTTAAACAAATAAATAAATAAATAAATACTTCCAGGAAAAAAATCACGTGTGTCTCCAACAGTCTAGATATATGAGAGGCCCATCAAATTAAGCTGTGCAGGTCTCTTCAGATGTAGTCAGAAACTTGCTTGTTTCTGAAGTGCTCTGGAGGTCAGATGGCTTGGAGAAGTTAGGCTTGCTTTAACTACCCCAGAGATTTGAGCATGTTTGGAACAATCTCAGGAATCAGGATGTACGTAGAGAATCACAGAACTAACTTGCTTTTTCACAAAGGCCCTCGGAGCTACTGAGAGGGGAATCATAACTGGATTCAGATTTTGAAGCTAAAAATCCTGAACTTCATCTCTTAGGAAACATAATAGGACATCGTTCAGTGAATTTTCTCCCAACAAAATCCCAATGTCTGATTTTAATTCAAGTCTGTGGGGTATATCCAGAAGAAAATGGCTGCTAGGAACATCAAATCTGTTTGAGTATATAGTGAATAAATGATAAGTTAAACCTTTACTTTATCCAGCTTTGAGTTTGGTCTTGCATAAAATTGGTAATAAAATAAACTGGAGGCTGTTCTGCACGATTTGACAGCTATGACTGACAGGTCACACCCTACTGTCCAGCCTCTTGCGAGTTCTCCATGATTGACAGGTCATACACTATTGCCCAGCTCCTAATCTCCTGCCTCAATGCTAGTCATCTCTATGACTTATAGAATACTATGAAGAACACTGTTAGGCCTTTCTTTCTACCAACTCCCAGCTCTTAGTTATCTGCCCATTCTAAGAACTCTATTAGAGCTCAGCCAGTCCAATTCAAGTCTCTAAGAATTCTTGCCCATGCTGATAGTAAAAGAACTAATTGCTTAATTAGGAAAGTCCTAGGTAGATTTCGTGAGGTTAAAAGTTTATAGGAAAAGCTTCAACAGCATTTTTATAAGAATACTACATTAGGCTACTAAAATGAAACATAAGTAGTTCTCAAGTTACAGAACATGTTTTGAAAATACAGATCCTTAAGCCAAACTGCACAGAGATTCTACTTTGGTAGGTCTGGCAGTGAGCGCTCAGTAATCCTTGATGGGGATTCTGAGGCAGGAGTTCATGGACAATGCTTGGAGAACCATACTGTCTCTGAAAGGAAGAAAGCTCAAAAACTGAAGGATTGGGGGAATATTTACAATTATACACTCCAATTCTGGAGCTTCTGGAACATCCCATGACAGCTAATATGTTTCGGGTGTTTTACTATAGGATAAGTCCTCGTAGACCAGTGTCGGCAAACCTATGGCACGTGTGTCACAGTGGGCTGTTTGTATCACTGAAAGCTCTAAAAGGTTCACCATCTCTGTGACACAGAGAAAAATTACATACATTCTCATTGTTCTTTAAAACCCCAAGAGGTAGGTCCTGTCATCCTTCCCGAAGTACAGAGGGATATAGCGAGTGAGTACCAGACTGCTGGGTATGTAACCTATAACTACTTCCCTGTGGTGCTCTGGCAGGGGTTCTTGTGTATTGGAGAATGCCCTTTGGGTTTGGCCAGGGGTGGGGTAGGTAGAAATGCTCCCAGGAGCGCAAAGTGGTGAGGCTGAAAGCTAAGGAAACTGAGGCCCTTCTTGGCACCTAAGTATACGGCCTAAAGAGACCTTCGCTTTCCATGCATTCTCTGCCACAGTGGAATCTGATTTCCCCGTGTGACTTGATCACTGGGAGGAAGTGGCTACCTCACATAAAAGGTGTTACCTACTTTACTTAACCTTGTAACAACCATCCCAGCCATGAAACTTTGGAAGGATGCCATAAATTCTTAGTTTTGCAGGCCTCTTCGCGGGTAAGATCACTCAACAGGATAATGAAGAGCGAAGACAAGCAAAATTACAATACTCGTTAAGGCTGAGCCCTTCCCCCACTGCTACTGACTTCATTTGAACAGAGTCTTGGCTATGACTTGTCCTCAACTACAGTATATTGGCTTTAGGTTAAAATCTGATTGTGATTTTCTTTTATTTAATCCATTCTGTTTCTCTTTCTGAGCTTATTATTTCTAGATCATCTATCACGGAGTCACTGAGTAGATACGATATTGCCCCAGAAAGCAATTCTGTGTTTCTTATTTATGTAATCTAGGAAAAATTTGAGCACAAAAAGCTCTAACACACCTCACAGACCAAGAGACTTTCTCACTGTATTGGAAATCAGGCCAATGCTTCTGGCTAGGAAGAGACATGCCACCAACATGGCCAGGTAGTTGGTAGGAGGAAGAGTCCTTGCCCCAACTGATCAATTGGAGAGGCTTCTAATTTACTTTATAAGTTAAAATCCTAATGAAGCCTTTTTTAGTTTCTACAGTCAATGATACCTCCATTTATATAACAATAAACTTCTTATAATATTGAGTATTTTCTATATCCAGGGCATCACTCTAAAAAGTTTATATGAATTAATTCATTCGATCTTTAGAAACTGTGCTAAGAGATAAATATGGTCATTCTGTTCATTTTATAGATAAGGAAGTTGACAAAAAAAATTAACAGATATACTAAGAAACACAGAACTATAGTAGTACATATCCTGGTCTCCATGCTCTCCTTGGCCTTATATGATAATAAGAAGCGTGAGTTGTCATATGCTTGCACATTGTACCTGTTAATCACAAGAGCCTTAGGAAGCATTTTAAAGATGAGTGGATTAGGGTGCAATGAGATGAGGGTCACGCACTTAGTAAAGAATGAAGCGGTAAACATACCAGGTAGTGTGATGTCGAGGTTTGTACAAATAATCATTTTACTGTCATACCTTGAGCCTAAGCAACAATTATGATGAACTTTCACTCTTCAACCAATAAAGATAATGAGACTGCTTTGTGTAATGGAAAATACACGGGGGTTGAGATCAGGCCTTATTTCAAATTCTGGCTCTGTCTTACTAGATGTATAAGCTAGGACAATTGACATCTTTTCTGAGGCCCAGATTCGTCACCTGTAAAGTTGGAATGATGATAATGTCCACCTCCCTGGTGGATAATACACAAAGGAGCTTCACATACCTCCTGGTAAATAGCAGGAGTTCATGGATGGTGAACAGTTGTTCTTTCCCATTTCTTCTCTTCACCTGTGCCATGCCAGGTATGCGTCTCCTAAGAAATGGGGAGATTGTCTCATGCACTAATGTACTTGTTACACCAGACATTTGCGTTCTTTCTGTTTTGAGAAAAGAGGTCCCACCTCTTTGGAAGTGGTAGAGATTTAGGTGAGGATTCCAGGTTTTCTCACATGAAACATCCTCTACCAAATTCCTAATATCAAAATATATCTCCCTAGGAACCTTAATGAAAACTGGATTAGTTGAAGAGTCTAACAGAGCAATGTGGCTTTCCGTTTCCTCTCCAGATGGAGCACTTGCTGCTAATTGTGGATTTCAAGGTAGCTAGAAAAGGGGTTTTCCTCTTCATCCGGATACCGTCTTTCAATGTTTTGGCACTCTCAGGGGAACTCAGATCATTTACACTTAAGATATTCTCATTTTGCAACCAAATAGAAAATGTCACCTGCTTGGGGTAAGGCACCCTTGCGACGGTCATTATGGGTGTCACACTTGGATGAAAATTTCCTGTGGCCCCTCTGGTTAAACAGGTTTCTTGACTGAAAAGGACCAGACCGAAACAGAGATGGGGTCTGGTGGGGGGAAAGTTAAACTTTAGACTTTATAACTGCTGTTTATTAGTCACTATGATTTGAATATTAATGTGCTCTCGGAAGATCTTGTTGAAATTAGTTGCCAATTGAATGGATTAGGAGGGGTAGCCATTAAGAGGTGATTAAGGCATCAGGGCTTGACCCTTATGAATGAAATATTACCAATATAAAAAGAGCTTTTTGATGGGGCTCTCTTTTGTCCTTTCCACCTTATGTTGTGACAGGATCCCGAACTCTTCTCCCACAAAGGACACAGCATGAAAAGGGCCATCGTGGGAAAACTGAACCCCTCACCAGACATCAAACTTCCTGGTCCCTTCACTTTAGACCTCCTGAGCCAGACTCCAACATTAGTTGAAGGTTTTGTTTCTTTTCACTCTTAAATTTTTTCATACTTACCTCTCTCTTTGGAGCATGTACTTTAACTATAATTTACTTTTATATTTCTTTAGTTTTAAAATAATGTCTTATTTATTAACTTATTTTGCCATTACCTTATTGCTTTAATCATCTTTATAAAGCAAACACTTAGCTAATATATTTCTGTTTATAAGACCCCACTTATATGAGTGTACGGAAGGAAGTACCTTTCCTGCTCTTAGCCAAGAGACAGATTGTTGAAGACTTTTTTCCTTCAACTGCTAGACCCTTGCAGTAGCAAGCCCTTCTCCCTCCACCATCAAATCTCTGACTTTGAAATCTTTCAATAGAACAATCCACGACTCTATAAACCACAATTTCTATCCAAAAAACAAGAAAATAGAACAAATTGGATGGGCATTTTTATCTAAAGAAATACCTTCAAAGAAGCACCTCATTTTTCTTCCTGATCAGATCACTATGGCAGAGAACTTTGCAGGTACATAATGGTAGATTTCACCTTAACTAGCAAAGTGACTTGGAGGTACTTCTGCAAAATTCTGTGGAGGTATGCCTTGCGGAAGACTTTTAATTATACTATACTTTTTTTGCAATTCTGGAGCTAGAACTCAGAATCTTGCATATGCTAGGCAAGTGCCCTACCACTGAGCTACATCTCCAGGCCCTAGTTCATTTTCTTGATTATTTACATCCATAAGTATCTGTGTGTGTGTGAGGGGATCAGTTTCTGTAGAATTTCCACAGCTTCCACTGTCATAAGAATTAAGGAGAAATTGACTGGCGAAAGCAATGCAATTTTTACAGTATTACTTGTACAATGGAGGTAGCTCTCTCTATGTAGATATAATCTCTACTTCAGACTCATAATTACAAAAAGTTTGCCATTGACTCCATTGTAGCAAAAATAAGATATATGTTTCATTTTCCAAGTAAAAACTCGGATTCCCATATATCAGGCAGCTATATAAATGGCAGCCATAGAACTGGATAGTCCTAAAGCAAAAGGTGGTAGGACTCTGTAGCCCCCTTATACACATAATGTAGTACCTAGGTTCTGTCTGGAATACTACCAAATTATATTTTCCACATTTAAATAACAGCTCGACCTTGTAAAGTTTTATATGCTAGGCATCATTTTATACACACTAAACTCATTTAATTCTCACAGAAAATCTTCCAAGGAGACATTATTTTCATCCCCATTTTATAGATGAGGAAACTGAGGCAGAGAGCTGAAGTAACGTGTTTAGCACTCCCAATAAAATAACGATGTTCAGATTTGAATAAAATCACCACTGATTGTAGAAACTGTGCTCTTAGTCAATGTGCTATAGCTATAATGCTTTCTTTTTCCCAGACCGTGCTCTTCCCTAGCTACACTGGAATTTAAAAAATCACAGTGCTGAGTGGCTAGCAACGTCAATGTTCATTAGAGTCAGAGGGACACTTTTTCTACTGACAAGGATATAATGAGAGGAAATTTCTCTTGGTTTTGGTCTAGGGCCTCAGCATTTTATTTATTTATGTATGTGTATGTGTGTATATATATATACATATATATATATGGTCTGTCCTAATATTTGTATTTTTTTTAGCCAGTCTTATGAAGTCTGTATTCTGTGCACCCAAAGACTACATCGCATTGGTCATGCTGCTCCACGGCTTCCTGCAGTTCTCCATGGTGACCGATGGGAATGTTTCTTTTGTGGACAACTGTAGGATTTCAGGAAGAAAATAACTGACCAGAGACATCAAGAAGTCCACCGTTGGCTCAGTAGCTTCCTATGGAATATATCTGAGGGAATTTCCACTTGCATCAGAAGTTGGAGGATCAGTGCCCATTGACTTGATTACTGACATGTATCCATGGAGTGCCTTCTGTCTGGAGACCTTAGGGATATAGTGGGCAAGAAGACAAATCTCTGCCCTTGGAGACTTCCTCACTTAAAAGTTCAGCATGTCTTTGAGTACTTCTTTCCTTAAAATCATAATTTTCTTTGAAATATGACCTTCAAAATTGCTTCAGTTTTCCCACAAGTCAAACAAATGTGGGATTAGGCCCCCCAAGGAAGCTGTTTCTGAGATGAAGCTTTAGGTGCGGGCAGGTTATTGGGGACTCCCTGAATCAAGGCCTGTGAGGAAAGGGAAGAAGCCAGACACGGCAGGGGGAGGGGAAGATGAACTGCCATGAAGCCTCAACAAAGCCTCCAAGTACCCTTACAGGGAGCTGTGGAGTCAGGATGGCCTTCCTAAATGGAGCAGAATCCGGTTGGTATACCTCAAGTGAAGTAATCAGTGACTACATGCAGCTCTGGGGAAGGCACTTTTGAGCAAGGCAGCTGTTTTCAGCTATCTTCGGGCAGCACTTCCAGCAGATAGCATAATTAGTCGTTTAGTCCTCAAGGAGGTTTTGAACCATGCGTCAAAGCACCCACTACAGAAAGAATGGACTACGATCCACGAGACTGTTTAGATCTCACGTCCTATGATCTTATGAATATAGGAGACTGGTAAGTCACTGCCACCTGTATCCTAAGTGTAGTAAATGCCCTTGCTGGTCCAAATACAGAATAAATTTTGGCAGACCCAAGTGATCTTTTATCTTACTTCAAGCCTCGACTTGTACCCAGTGGACTCTGTAGGGTCTCCCAGCCTAGGGACAGTGAAAGTAGATGTCAGCGCTTGAGTTCCACCATAGTCCTTTGCAGACATAATGTGGGTGTAGCTACATCCTGCGTAATCATGGACGACAACAGGATTTTCAAATATTCTAGACAGCTGGATCTAGCTATTATACGTTAGAGATTCCTGTAAGCAAAGGGACATCGCTAGATACACAATTTCCAAGTTTGTGCTGCCACCTGGTGGCCATCCTGTTGATGTACAACATAGAATCCTGGGATTTAATTCATTGAATGTCCAGGAAAAGGCACCTTTAATATGGGCTCTCTTCTTTCCCTTGGAAATGAAAACTGTTTGAGAGTTTTGGCTGAGGTGATCTCAAAACCTGTCTCGTGAATTATTTTTCCCTGGAGAGTCTTCTTTCATTCTTTCAAGCCCCGACTCAGATATTTTCTGTCTAAGAAGCCTTCCCAACTATGGTATGTTAGATTTGTGTCTCCATGACCAAATACCTGAGAAAGTGAGCTTCAAGGAGGGAAGGTTTATTTTGGCTCACGGTTTCAGAGATTTCAGTCCATGGTTGACTAAAGTTGTTAATTTAGCCCTGTACTGAGGCAGAAATATGATGGCAGATGGGTGTGGTGGAGGAAAGCTGCTCATCTCATGGCAGCCAGGAAGCAGAGAGAGAAAGCCCCTATGACCTCAGGCTTCCTCCTTCTTTGGCTTTTGCTCCAGCCAGCCTCCCAGCCTACTGGATGATGCCAACCATATGCACTTGGGGGACCTTCCCACACTTAGTGGACCCACTTCTCAATTGTCTCTGGAAACACCTTCGCCGACAGAAAGGCATCATGTGTGTACTCATTAATGTCACCCTACTTCTTTCCCTTTATGTGTTTCTAGATATCTCACAAAAATGCCTTTTGGAATGAGGATGAAGCTGTCAGAGACAGTTTTCTGCTGTTTCTGGGATCCCTTGTTTTATAATCTAATAGGAGCACGGCTCTCTCTACCTTCGCTCTCCCAGTGACTGCTTGAAGAATGGTCTGGGCTTGCTTCCAGACTCCTTACTTCTTCTATTATGTACAACCCTCTTTAGGACTATCAAGATACTATTTTTGTGGAGAACTCAAGAGAACACTCACCATTCTTCTATCGAAGCATCTACTGCTCAGAGTCATCCAGGTTTTCAGTGTGTATTGAACAACATGTACAACGAAGCCAGTGATTCTGGTCCACCTAGTCTGACCCATGGTGTGACTTTATTAACTCCCACCCCTGCTCCACTAGGAAACGCCTCTTTTTCTGCATCGAAGCCTTTCATCCTACCACTTGCTCTCACCACTTGCCACCACTGCTGCCCCAGCAGTGAGGAGGTATTTGGAGAGACTATAAACTGATGAAGAAGCTCTTCAGTGCACCTTCAACTGTGGCTGAGTGCATCTGGTATGATCTGCCATCTGACTTTCCTCAGAAACATTATTACAGCCGTTTCTTTCATACACTGCCATTCACTTGAACGGGCCTTGGAAGACTCGGGAAAAACGCGCTTGTCAAATTGACAGGGAAGTTAGCAGAAGCTACCTGGCATAACTTTTCCACCGTCTTCTCTTATGACTCCTCAGTGCTGAACCTGGCACTTCTCAAGCGCCCAAAATATGTTTATTAAAAAGATGAATGAATCCATTGAGTGGGGAACTTTAGGGTCAATATCTAAGGTGCTCAGAGACCACCTTGGCTCTTTGACTTCACCTGTTCATCTGCATACATGTTTACCTCATTTTTTTATTGCTTCTTGGGCAAAGGATCTCACATATCATGACCATTTTCTGTTCCCCATTACAGCTTACATTTCTTGAGCATTTATTTAGTTAGTTAGTTCATTCATCATTTTGAGACAATCTCCCTGTGTAGTTCAAGCTGGCCTTGAACCCACTATGTACCCTGGCTGGCCTTGAATTTATGGCGGTCCTTCTGCCTCAGCCTCCAAAGTGCATGGATTACAGGCATGAGCCACCATGTTTGGTTTCTTGAGCATATTTTAGGCATTAAGTAGTTTTACATGATTGCCTAATATTAGCCTGATACAAATCCTGTGAGCGGAGTGCTATTACTATCATTCTTATTTTAGGATCAAGGCAACTGAATTTTCTCAGAAGGGTTGAGTTATTGCTTGTAAATGAGGAAGGACAACTCAAACACAGGCAACGAGGATCCTGAGATCTTCTGTACTCAGTAGACTTTCTTACCAGTTACTCATCATGGCATTGCTATTGGCCTCCAGCTCTCCGCCCTGGTATCTTGCTTCAGTTTCTCTTGTAAGTTCTGTATCTTATTGTTGTGTAAAGAAGCAATTAGTCATGACTCCCAAATTCTACAATTTAAAAAATGTGGCATGGATGATTTTGCTTGGGAATTCTTAGCAGCCATCTACCACAGTTCTAGGAAAGACCTTCAGGGAACAATTAATTTGAGTTATGTTATTTCCATATGCCCACATCAGGATAAACAAATTGCAAAATATATGCAGAAAAAAATGTGCTGTGTCGGATTGAATACAAACTAGGTGTATTTTAGAAAATATTTGCTCCCCAAATATTAGTTTTTGCTTTAGAAGAGTTTGACAATTTGTAAATCAATTAATTAATTAATTCGGACATGGTTCTGGTTGCTCAGAATTCAGAGGGGAGGCAGATACTGCCATGACTCTCAAGGACTTCATGTAAATTGTCGATTGTAACTATTTGAGAATACAGAGATGCCATAAAGAATCTAGTTTAATTTGAGAAAGTAAAGGAAGAATTCTAGATAAGGGCACAGGTGAGCCAATCTGACAGCAAAGAGGGAATTTTGCCAGGTGCACAAGGACAAGAAAAAAGGAAATGCAGGAACAGGGAAGGAGGTGTGCCTAGAAGGGCATGAAAAAGTAATATACTTCTCACTGTGTATTCAGGGAGATATGAGTAGTTTAGTTTTGCTGCAGTGAGGTACAAAGTTGACAAGGAAAGCAAATGCTTAAAGAATTAACCAGATAGAATCTGAATATTTTAAAGCAAAATAAATAAATGAATAGAAAAATTGCCACTTGCTCAAAAATACACACACACACACATCTTTCCCACCAAATTTAGAATAAAATCCAAATAACTTACCAAGGCTTACATGGTCCTGTATGACAAGGACCCTGCCCCCATCGCTGGCCTCAGCTTTTCTCCCTGCTCTTCTTCTCATTCTGCCCTAAGCCACATAGGCAGCTCTATTGGCCAGCATCAAGAAAAATGAAATAGGAATCAATCTAACAAAGGAAGTAAGAGACCTTTACATTGAAAACTGCAGTGCTCTGGAAAAGGACATCAAAGAGGATATCAGAAAATGGAAATATATTCCTTGTTCTTGGGTAGGAAAAACCAATGTAGTGAAGATGACCATACTTCCAAAACTGTTATACAAATTTAATGCAATCCCAATCAAAACACCAATAGCATGGCTCACAGAATTAGAGAAAACAATAGTAAAATTCATTTGTAACCAGAAGAGACCTAGAAGAGTGAAAGCAATTCTGGACATCAAAGACAAGGCAGGGAGCATCACAATTCTCAATTTGAAATTATACTACAAAGCTACCTTGATAAAACTGCATGGAATTGGCAAAAAAAAAAAGACAGAGAGAGACAGAGAGAGAAAGAGAGATGCAAGGATCAATAGAACAGAATAGAAGATGCAGAAACAGCTCCACATGTGCTGACCCACCTTATCTCTGACAAAAGGGCCAAACTGGATGAAAGACAGCCTCTTTAATAAATTGTCCTGGAAAAACTGGCTTTCCCCATGCTGAAGATTAAACTTAGACCCATATCTCTTACCATGCACTAAACTAAAATTTAAATGGATAAAAGATCTAAATATTAAAACATAAACACTTAATCTGCTGGAAGATAAAATAGGTAAAACTCTTGAGGACATGGGTGTATGAAAGACTTTATGAACAAAACCCTGATCACACAGGAAATATCACAAAGAATGGACAACTGGGATCTCATCATATTAAAAAGCTTTTGCACAGCAAAAGAAACCACCAACAGAGTGAAAGGACAACCCACAGAATGGGAAAAAAATTTTGCCAGCTCTTCCTCAGACAAAGGACTAATATCTAGAATATATAAAGAACTAAAAAAAAAAAAAATCAGACCCCAAATTTAAAGACCCAGTCCAGAAACAGGCATCTGAAATAACCAGACATTTTTCAAATGAAGAAGTACAAATGGCAAATAAATATATGAAAAAAATGTTCAACATCATTGGTCATTCGAGAAATACAAATTAAAACAATACTGAGATTCCATCTCACTCCAGAAAGAATGGTTATCATCAAGAAATCAACCAGTAACAAATGTTGGCAGGGCTGTGAGGAAAAAGGAACACTTCTCTGCTGTTGTTGGGAGTGTAAATTGGTGCAACCAATATGGAAATCAGTTTAGAGATTCCTCAGAAACTGAAACCAGGGGTTGGGGATTTAGCTCTAGTGGTAGAGCGCTTGCCTAGCAAGCACAAAGCCCTGGGCCCTGAGTTTGACCCCAGCACAACCCCCCCCAAAAAAAAGCTGAAACCAGAGGTTCTATTTGACTCAGCTATTCTCCTAGATATTTTCCCCAGAGTTAAAAGCATCATACCACAGCAATATATGCACACCTATGTTTAGAGCAGCACAATTTGTAATAGCTACATCTTAGGAACAGCCTGGATGCCCATAAACATATGAACGGGTAAAGAAAGTGTGGTTTTTGTATATAACAGGGTACTACTCTTCCATAAAAAAGGATAAATTTGAGCCATTTTTAGGTAAATGGATGCACCTTGAGACTATGTTTTAAGTGAAATAAGTCAGACACACGTGTAAAAATATCGCATTGTTTACCTTATATGAGAAACTGAAATAGCAAATAAGGATCAAAATGGAGGATAGATAGTGGTAAGTACGAAGAAAATGTTCAAATGGGAAGAGGAACAAGGGGGGGTAGAAAGGAAGGGGAAAGAAAAAAGAGAATAGAAGGAAAAAAGGGAACTAAAGCTTTTATAAATACTGAGGGGAAGAGAGGTTGAGGGGAGAGGAGGGGAATGGGGAAGGAAAGAAGCATCAAGATATATTATGTACAGGTACAAATTCCCTATGACGAATGTGATTATTATATATATCGAAAGCGTACCAATAAGATTAGTTTAGGAAGTATAAAAAAGAAAACAATACAAAGAATCAGTGAATTGAATAGGTGGCTCTTCAAAAGAATATAGAAAATAGACAAACCCGTAGCCAAACTTACCAACAGATGGAAAGAAAAGACACATTAATTCAGTTGGAAATGGAAAAGTGCAATCACAAAAGACAACACTGAAATCTAGAAGGTTATTAGTAAACATTACTAAAACCTGTATTCAAATAAATTGAGAACCTAGAAGAAATGGATGGATTTCTAGACACATAAGAGTTACCAAAACAGAGCCAAGAAGACATAAAAACTCTGATCAACACAGTAACAGGCAATGAAATTGAAACAGTAATAAAAAGTCTACCAACTAAGAAAAGCCCAGGACCTCAGGGAATCACTGCTGAACTCTTCAAGACTTCAGGGAAGATCTAACACCAATATTTTTCAAATTCTTTAACAAGTGAAAGGGAAGCAGTAGTGTCAAACTCATTCTTGGAAGCTTATGTTACCTTGATTCAAAACCAGACAAGGACTCAACTAAAAAAGAAAACCATAGGCCAGTTACTTTAATGAACAGAGAGGCAAAAATCCTCGACGAGATAATGGCACGCAGAATGTAACGAATCATTTAAAAGGTCATATGTCATGACAAATAGACTTTATTTTAGAGATGCAAGGGTGGTTCAGTGTAGGACAATCAATACATGTTGTACATCTCATAAACAGAAGCAAGAATAAAATTTTACATTTACATATGATCAGAAATCTTCTTAAGAATATGACTAATTCAATTTTGATCTTAATGTTCTTTTAAACTTTCTTCTTTTTTTGTTTTTTGTTTTTTGTTTTTTGTCTTTTTGGTGCTGGGGATCAAATTCAGAGCCTTGTGTTTGCTAGGTGAGCACTATACCACTGAGCTAAATCTCCAGCCCCACTTTCTTCTTTTATTAGCACACATTTGCCATAAATAATGCATAAATTCATTTTGGGGAGCTGGTACATGTGCATATCTCATCTTAATCCTTTTTACTTCCCCTTCCCTCCCTTCCCTCTGCCTCCATCTCTATATCCCCTTCCCATTTGCAAAATGTCTATTTCTCTATTTCCTGTTATCTTTTTATTTTGCTCTTCAAATTATTCACACTTTGGGTTTCTCATATAAGAGAAACCATTGAAACTTGACCTATGTGTCTGATTTATTTCACTTAGCATTATCATGTCAAGGTGCATTCATTTTCCTACAAATGATGTAAACTTATTCTTCTTTGTGGCTAATCAGTATTCCATCGTATACTACGCTACACTAACTTTGCATTCTCTGATGGACAAAGATGTTGAACATTTTTTCATGTGCTTATTGGTCATCTGTACTTCTTCTGAGAAGTGTCTATTCATTTCGCTTGCCTACTTTTCATCTAGGTACTTTATGTAGTCTAAAGGGGGACAAAGAAAGATACAGAAATACATGGACACTGAATAGGGAGCCCTCACCTGGCCACTGCTAAGGCTTCCTTTCTGGCCTTTCTCTCTCATCGTATCTTCCTGAAATCATGACTTACATGACCCTGATGATGTCACTACTCCTCTCACATAGACTAACTCTGAAATCCTAGACACCCCATTGAGGCACCAGTAAAAAGAGTCCGTTTCCTCATTTGATACAGAATAAAGTAATCTCACCAAATTACCCTAAGCTCTCAACTAGTATAGTGAGCTCATTGGAGAACTGACTATTTGACAAGGTTTTGTTACCCATGCTTACCCATGTGTCCTGAGTGACGGCTGCTCCAGAGGTAACTAACATGATTCATCAAAACACTTGACAGCTTTGCTGCATCCACCTAACTATCCTTATTAAGCAGGAGCAGACACAGGCTGTCCAACCCCAAGATTCTCTAAAATCCAGTTGACCCACTGCTTTGGGAGATGGCCCTCTGGAAACTTTAGGCATTGGCATTAGGGCAGCAGCAAAACAAAGAGAAACAGGAAATAAAATAATCTGTGCACAGCCAATCTACTGCCCTCCAGTTTCCTTTTTAGCTTTTTAGATATCTGACATAAATACTTAAAATATTGACTGTTTTGGCTCCACAGGTTTTATTGTACATTTCAGAAAGGCATGCGCTTGAGATTGATTGAGTCTGAAAGTGCGGAGGGTATACTTGTCTCTCTTATTCTGTGAAACTGTGACCCAGGGCTATACCTTGTACTTCTGATTTGCTTTCCACACTGTGCTCAGATGAACGCAGAGTGAATTTACACAGTGGGCTGCTCATATTGGAATGATTTAATATTGAAGTGAGCAGGCAGGGAGTGTGGGGGTGGAAGGAACCATGAATCTAATTTTCAATGCGAATTTGCATCCATTATAGAGTAGAGGGGCCTTTCAGAAGCTGGGAGACACTGCTAATACTCTGGTTATGGATACAAGTCACAGAAGGCATGAAACTGAGGGATAGTCTGTTAGACCCTGACATTAGTGCTATGGTCACTCGTTACCATAATAACAGCACCAAAATATGTGGTATATATACACAAAGGAATACTATTAAGCCAAAAAAGAATGAAAACCTGTCATAGTTGCTACATGGATGGAACTGGAGGACATTTTGTTAAGCAAAATAAGCCAATCACAGAAAGACAAACACTGCAGCTTTCATACATTTGTGGAACCTAAAATAGCTTATCGTATATAGAGAGAAGTAGAGTAAACAGAGGACACTAGAAGCTAGAGAAGGGAGCAGTAGCAGGAGAATGAAAGTGTGGATAATAGGTACCAAAAGCAAGTTGGATAGAGAGTGGTTCAAATGTCATAGACACAATAGGGCAACTGCAGTCTACAATAGTTAATTATATATTTTGAAACAATCAGAGAAGTGTTTGAAAGCTCCCAGCACATAGGAATGATCACGTTTGAGGATGTGGGAATGCTAACTGTTGAGTTTTTACTATTATACATTATATACACATATTCATTTATAAAACTGTACTCCATAAATAAGTACAAATATTACTCTTCAAATTAGAAAGCTAAAAGATGAAAACTTTCAAATGGGAAAGTGAATATAAAATGAAGTGTTTCTCCTGAACCTCTATACCACTGTAAACATGACTACTATGAATATACCAGTATCTTATCCCTGTGGAGGTACATATTTAGGTATATAAGTACAGATACATGTAAACATGTTTTTCTTCGCATTTTTAAACAAGTTATGTTTTATCCTACACAACTTGTTTTGTTTTAGGTCATTCCTCTCCAAAAATAGGTCTTTCCAAAATTAAGTCTTTCCAAAAATTCACATTATGTCCATGATGTCTGCTCCAATCAAAGGCCTCCTGTGTCGCCTCTAATCTCAAGTATGGCCATCAAGTCCCGGCTGTATTGCAGACCTCTGCTCATCTCTACAATTGTTGAACTCCTAACCTTAAGGGACCTTTCATTTTGTGAACCCCAGCATGCTCTTGACGGAATATACATGACTCTAACTTGCAATCCTGCTTAGCCTCCCCAAATGCTGGGTTTATAGGTGTATACCACCATGCCTGGCTTTTACTGATATCTTTTTAGAAAACAGGAACTATTTTGACCTATAAGGCTGGATCCCAAGACACTAACCCTAGCCCCAAAAGACCAGCAGATAGTTAGTTGGGTTTGATCTTCTTTTCCTCTGGTTGAGTAACTATGAAAATCTTCAGGACATTCGTATGTAAATGGATGTTCCTTGAGAACATACTTTTAAGTGAAATATATCAGACACTCGTAAGTACACATCGAATTGTTTCTCTGATATGAGAAACCATAAGTGTAAATAAGGACAAAGAGGTGTAATAGATATTATATAAAAGGAAGATAATATACAAAGGATAAGAGTACTAGAAAGAAAGAAGGGGGAAAAGCAGAAAGGCAACAAAGGAAAGAAAAGGGAAAGGGAAAATATGGAAAATGATGAATAAACCTGCTGTAAATAGGGAGGGAGGGAACAGAGGGGAGGGGTGGGGAAGAGGGGGGAGAACCAAGAGGCATCATGTACAGGTACAAAATAAATGTGATGAATGTGACCATTATATGTAAAATGTACCAATACATGTTCTTGGTTTAAAATAAAAAAAATTAAAAAAAGAAAATCTCCAGGGGACGAAGATTACTAGCCAGTGAACTTGCCCTATACATGGGAGCTAGTTTCCCTGCTGACCGCGAAATACAGTGAAAAATTCAGCTTTTTCTGGGGATGCTTGCCATTTTTAAATTTTGCAACAGTCTGTCTGCCTATGTTTCCCTGGCTTGTTTTGAACTTCTGGGCACAAGTGATCTTCACACCTCAGTAGCTGGGCCTAGAGCACATGTATAATTGTGCCTGTACTGTGTTGGGGATTAAACGCAGGACCTCGCGAAAGGCACACCCTCTGCCATTAAGCAATATCCCTGTCCAGAATTCAGCTATCTTCTTTTGGAGGGAGGGGTGCTGTGAGTGGAACCCCAGGTCTTACACTAAACATGAACACTATCACTGAGTTACATCCTTGGTCCCTACTTGTTTGCATAGAACCTTGCTGGAAATCGTTTTCTGGAGTGGCTTGAAAGTTTCAAGAGTTGTAACTGCTGTAAAGGCTGAATACTCTTTCTTGGGCACATGGGACAGAGTCACACACAGATCCCACACAGTAAGCGTCAAGTCACCAAAAATGGTTCTTAACATTTCCCACATTGTGGAAGTAACAGAAGCAGTTGTGTAATCTTAAGTAAGAGAGTGCCGGAACGTGGTAACACCCTCTAGATACTAGGCCAGTTATGTCTTCAGAACAACTCCCACCCCTGTGATCAAACACTAACAGGTAATGAAAAGTCATGGTTCTTACTCAAATACACTTTATTTCTCTATGGAATAAGTGGCTATTTTCCTGACTATACAAATTATTTGTTCACATGAATTATTTTTAAATTTTGAGCAACTCAGGAGTATCTGTGAATAAATGTAGAGATCATTTGAAATTTCCCTACTTTGATGTGACTGTAGTTAATATTTTGCTGACTGTAGTAGGCAGAATTTTGGGCCCGTGATCCTTACTCCCTGGTGTATCCCTGGGAATATTTTGCATCTCATAGCAAAAAGGAATTTGTGGATGTAACTTTGATGGTTACGAAGTATTGACTGTAAGATAGGGCAATTTTTTGGATGGTGTAAGTGGACCTGATACAATCTCACTAAAATAGAGAGTAGGAAGAATAAAGAGTCAGAGACAATTGAAGCATGAAGACTCAACATCAATCTATCACTGCTCGTTGGAAGCTGGAGTATCACATGAGAAGGGATACAGGCAGTCTGAAGTCCCCGGGAGAAATGAGCCTAGCTAACAAGCAGTGAGAAATGGGAACGTCTATCCTACAATCACAAGAAATTCAACTCTGCCAACAAACCGAATGAGTTTGGAAGGAGATTCTTCCCAAGAGCCTGGAGACAAGGAGGGTATCCCCACCCACACTTGGGTCTCAGTCTTGTGAGACTCCAAACAGAGAAACCAATTAAGATACACCATTTCCAGACTTGTGAGTCATGAAAACTCAAAGAAAATAAATAGGATTTGTTTTAAGACATTAAATTTATTGTAATATGTTATGACAGCAATAGCAAATACAGTGTCAATCCTTTAATATATCTCCTGTTCCATGTACAACAAGATGTGGTTAAAACATATGGTGAATGTAATAATTTTTAAAGCTTACAGTAAGAGACATGCTCCCCTGTGGTGCCTGTCTGCCACACCACCCTGCCATGGAGCCAGCCAACTGTGAACTGAAACCTCTACAAACTGTGAGCTAAATAAACTTTTCCTCTCTTAACTTTGAATGTCTGGCATTTTGTCTCAGCAATGAGAAAAGTAATTAAGACACCCCCTCAAAATACTGCTCCTTGCTTCCAAGGCACTTTCCCCATCATTCTTGCTACTTTCTGAAACAGTTTTGGAAGTTCTGTATTATGAATGTCTTCATGTACCCACCTCCCAAGATGTTGTGCTGTCATGGCTACCCGCGACATGTCCTGAATCGATTAAAAATGTCTACCTTTCATTTTGACTTTGGGGAAGAGCCAGAAGTTGCAGTGCCAGGTCTGATGAATAAGTTGGATGAGGACATACCTTGTTTTGTTTTGTTTTTGTTTGGTGCTGGGGATCGAACTCAGGGCCTTGTGCTTGCAAGCCAAACACTCTAATCACTGAGCCAAACCCCAGCCTGAGGACATATCTTAATGTTTTATGTGACTACTTTTCCACTGGATGACACTTGTCCGCACGAGTCACATCATTTTTGATCATACATCATAAAGACATGAAAGATGACTTCCAGAAGCGCTTCAGAAAGTGACAAGAATGATGAGTGACTTCACGCTACTTACCGATTCCTTTGCCGTACAGAAGCTTTTTAATTTGAGGTAATCCCATTTGTTAATTCTTGCTGTTATTTCTTGGGCAATTGTGATTCTGTTTAAAAAATATTTTGTTACTTCTATGCCTTCAAGTGTTTTACCTATTTTATCTTCTAGTAGATTCCACGTTTCTGCTTTAATGTTTGAGTCTTTGATTCATTTTGATTTCAATTTAGTACTTGGTGAGATATTTGGCTCCAGTTTCAATCTTCTGCACTTATCCAGTTTTCCCAGAACCACTTGAGTAGACTATCTTTCCTCCAATATATGCTTTCGGCCTTGTTATCAAAGATCAAATAGCTGAATGTGTCTGGGGTTGTTTCTGTATCCTCTATTCCGTTCCATTGATCCACATGTCTGTTTTTGCTCCAGCACCATACGGTGGGAGGGGAAGGGAAAATAAGTAGAATAAAGACACGCCATGTAAGGAACCTAATAAGCTCAATGAGTATAAACCTTATATGTCATAATCAAGAGCTAAGATTAATAATATCAATAAGAATGAAAATGGAAAAGGGGGATTAAGATGAGGAGGGAGGGAAGGATATTAAAAAAAGAAACAAGTTGTATTACGTACATCCATCCACTACCCAAGCTGACTGTAAAGTGCAAGTATTGAAAACATATTAATTTTAAAAGAGGAATGATGGGTGTGTTTGAAGCCAGGGGAAGTATTTTTAGTGGGACTAATGGCAATGTGTCTTTTACTTTACAGTGAGTCTACCATCTTTGTGATGGCTCCAGTGTATGCACACACACACACACTCACACATACACATACACCTGCAGAGACGGGTGAGAAGGGGAGAGAGAGAGGGAGCGATACATACGCACCAGCCAACCATTCTCTGTTGCTTGATTCTCACTTGGTTCATCTCCAGTATCAAACCTTTGTTCACACATGCATTATGTCGAGGCACTTG
>PVJO010021505.1:0-29888 GCA_004026905.1 Hystrix cristata | reverse complement strand
TCTGGGTAAATTCTGATATTCCGGTCATTATGCTGACTCTTGGTTACTAGACACTGGTGATTTCTGCTACAATAGGCATTCATTAATTTAGCTGCATACCCAGGCCTAACCTTACTCTGTTAAAGACAAAAATTAAGGCAGGTAAGAGAAAAAGACAGTGCATTTCTGCCTTCAACAGGTTACAGAAAAAAATAATCAACTAGGGAATTTAAATGGTCTGACAAGTGCTGGAATTGGGAAATAGAAATTATGTTTACATGTTCAAGTCTGAGAGCTGGGATAGTTGGAAATTGACCTGCGTTTGGTAAATTGGAAAAGTAAGAAACAAAACAAAACAAAGCAAAAAACCTATCCAAGTAAGGAGGGGAATGAGAGGTCCTAGGGCAGTGCTTTAGTCAGAAGAGACAGCAGAGGTAAAGATTCAGAAAAAAAGAATCTGAGAGGCTCAGGGGTCTAAGAAAATGGTCAGATGAGCATACAGAAACAAATGGTAACTGCGAGACCAAAGACACTGACAGAGGCCAATGTGTGAAGAACCCTCAAAAGCTTTGCAAATTAGGCTTCAGAATTTTGTCTTGTATGGTAAAAGGAAACATCACAAGCCTCTTAAAGTATTTTAGGCAATGGAGTGACCTTATGCGTTAGTCTGCTTTCTGTTGCTGTGCCACAATAAGTGAGTAAAACAGTTTAATGGATGAAAGGTTTATTTTGGTTCATAGTTTCAGAAGCTTCAGTCCATGATCACTTGGCTCCTCTGTTTCTAAGCCTGTAGTGAAGCAGAAACATCATGGAAGAATAGAATGGAGGAGAAAAGCCCTTCGCCTCATAGCAACCAGGAACAGAAAGAGGGAAGGGGTGGAGATAAGACGCACCCTTCTGGGGCAGACACCAGTGACCTGTTTCCTCCAACAAGTCCCACCCGTACTGTGTCTACCACCTCTCAACCATGATATCAAGTTATAATCTGTCAAAGGGTTGATCCATTGATGGCATCAGAACACACATGAGCCAAGCACTTTCCAAAAGCCCCACCTCTGAACATTGCCGCACTGGGGACGTAGCCTTCAACAAATGAGCATTTTGGATTTTAGACCAAACCATAGTACCTTATAAAAGTTATATTCATGTGGGGAAAAAAGTCAATTCAATTGCAATTTGAGAAATTCACTGTAAAGAGGACCAGAGGTGTCACGGAAGTAAACCAGACTTCTCAGCAGGGTACACATACCACCTGGAGTATTTTGTGACACTGCATAAGGGAAGGCATAGCATATGCATGGTGTGTTTTCTAGGGGTGAACATTTTATTTACAATTTGAAATCAAGTAAGTTTTCTCATCCGTATTCTTGAAGATTTTACCACATACCTGTGCAAACAACCAGCAGAAGAACCCTGCTTTTCTCAGGCAGCCAATCTCATGTTTTAATCACAAAAGCCCAGAAAGTAGAAACATTTTATTTGTAGAAAGAGATGAGAAAACTTGGCACTTTTGTCTAGTGCCTGATGCTTTGCACACAAAAACTTGAAAGCGAAGGTGATGGCATTTCTCAGCCACATTTAGTGACTCAGTTTTAAGCAGCAGTCGTCAAGATAAAAAACATAGGATGTACTCAGATGTTTATTTAAAGTATGGGCTTTATTACTGGGGAGATGCAAAATTATCTAAATTTCAATATGTTTTTTGTGAAAAAATGGAACAATTACTACACGAAAATCTTTTTCAGCAACATGTAAAGGCCAATCATGCAAATTTTGAAGGAAAATTGTCAGAAGTTTTAGAGCTATAAAGAGAATTGTCTTGACTAGGAGCAGAACAATAAAAAGAGCAATCAAACAAGCACATGAAAAATTGATACTGCCTTCAAGATCGATTTCAAAGTCATTGTCTTGGAAGAGACTCTCATATTTGGAAGTATATTTAGAAAAATGCTGTACTACAGATGTGGCCAGATCTGTCTGAATTTTGTTTTAAAAAAGGAGGTAACATCAATTCCATTAGAGATGTCACCAACTGACACATTTTAATATATTTCAAAGAGCCTGAATTAAACCCACTTAGTTTTACATTTACTTGAAAGCTTACATCATAATGATTTGGTTGTATTATTTTTCGGCAAAGCTAAGTGCATTAGACAAGTTTTTACAAAAAAATAGAACGTGTGTGTGTGCATGTGATTTACTAAGAGAAATTTATTCACCAAATTATAGGCCTGATAAGTCCCAAGATCTTCAGAGTGAGCTAATAAGCTTCATATATAAGAAACCTGATGGTTTAGTTTTGATTTGAGTCAAAAAAACTAGAACTATAAGAGTTGAGACTATATCTCTAAATCAAAGGTAAGCTCACAATCTAAGAATAACTTATATTTAATTCAAATTCCAAAATAAAGAAAAAAGAAAGAAATGCTGATATTCTAGTTTAAAGGTGAGCAAGAAGAAAAAATTCTACTCTGGCAAGGGTCAGATTTTTTGTTGAATTCAGGATTTCAACTGATTGGATGATGTCCACCCACATTATGGAGGTCAACTACACTTTACTCAGTACACTGATTTAAATGGAACACCCAGGATACTCTTCCACCAAATACTGGATCACCTTGTGCACCACTCAAGCTGGCTTCTAAAAAAAAATTTTTTTTTAATTAAGAGAAGACAATTTATTTAGAGAACAATTTATTTAAAAGTGGTGAAAAAGAGGGAAAAGGAGATGATAGATAGCTATTCGACGAGTAGGGAGGATTTGAAAGCGAAATACTCTGGCTTCTAAAAATTAAACATCACATGAGGTAATTTCACAAGTACTCATTAGTAAAGCACTTAGTAGTATAAAGACTTTCTCAGAATTGAGTGAATTTTATGTAAGAATTTTTAATTATATGTAGAAATTTTGCTGAATATAGCAACATTAATTTTGATTTGTGACATTTTATAAGCTGAGAATTATCTCCAGATGATAGATATCACGCACAGCAGTCTCAAAACTAGCCCTTTTGTTCCTTCAGTTTCTTGCTTTAATGATCTTAAAGAGAGAGAGAGCTAGATTTAGATGGTGGTGAAGATCTGGTGATCATCTCCCCATGAATACACCACATTGAACACTACAAAGTTCCTTCTCAAAAGCTAAGGAAATCAAGAGATAGACCATAGTGCCTGCTTTTAGTGTAACAAAAAGACTAACTGAAAATGGCAAAAGGGAAAGAGTTGCTAGTATCTCCCATTCTACAAGCATCCCTACTGGGAGAGATACTTCCCATTAGGTGGAAAGAGAGAGAATTAAGTCTATGGTTTAGACCTAAAACCCAGCAGCAGACCCTCCAAAGTGAAATCCAGTGCTGGGCAAAGCCTCTCAACTCCTTCCACAAAGACAATACTTTCAGACTGAACCTCGGGAACTGTGTTATGCCAGGGAGCTGTCTGTGTGATTGGACACACATTATCCAATCAGGAGCAGCTAAACAGGGACTGGCGCTGCCCACTAGGGAGCAGGGCAGGAAAGTAGAAAAGAGCTCTGAGACCCAACACCTGCTAGAAAGGGAAGACTCCATATCCGGGCCAGAGTTTACTGACAGAGCCTCTTGACAATGCTGCCATCAGGTAGAAGCTGTGCACAAGCGGGACAAATGAGTTTCAGCCTGCACCATTTCTAGCTTTGAAGTGGGTCCGAGGCAGATCCACCCTCCTCCTGAGATTGTGCAGGCTTCTGAGGCTGTGAGACTCAGATGCACTCCAGCTTGACATCAGCTTTGGTGGTAAGGATTGTCTCCACCACCTGCCTTCCACCTCACGCAACACTACACAACTCCCAGATTGGCTATAAAATTGCCTCAGTGCCAGGCACAGACCTGCACCCTGGTGGTAGACTCACATTTTGCCCTGCATCACTGCATGACTGTGGTATGACTTCCATGTTTCGCTAATAGAGAAGATGTTCTCATGACTATGAAACTCAGGTGTGATGCTTAGCATCAGGTAAATGGCCAATGGACTGCCTCCATCAAAATTACTACAGCCTTGGGCAGCATAACAGGTTGCAAGACCCCATTTCTTGGAAATAGGACAGGCTAGTAAGCACAACACTTTACCATGGAAATTAGTGTTGTGTCAATGAAACCTAATGCTGAGCAAATTCTAAGAGCCTCCACCTCCAGGCTGGCCTGCAGAGAGACCCTCTGCAATAGCTCCAGTGCCGGGGGAGGACACATGGGCTTGATCTATCACACTTCTGTTCCAGCTAGCATCACCTTGCTAGTTGCAGTGGTCTTGGGCCAAAATCCACCTCAGGAATAGGCAGGCCCTAGCAGAGTGGACACTGGATCCTAAGAAAGCATGGTGCTAGACTTGACAGGCTATGGGTTCAGGGATGGATGCAGGTTGGCAGCATTGGTAACCACAGCTGTGACATAGGAGCTTGGGCTGCTCCAATCATAATGACTCTCAGAGATGGGCAGAATCCCACAGTGTTGTTTTGGAATGTCTATTTTCTCTTGAACTTTTGTCTGTTTGGTTGTTTGCATTCTTGTCTTTGCAATCTTACTAAATTACTTTCATTTCAAGATGGCTTGTTATAATAAAAAAAAATTAAGCCTCATGGTAACTCAAAGAAATAATCTATAGTAGAAAAAATAAAAATGAGTGAGGAATCCAAACTACTAGAGTAAACCATTTAACCATAGAAGAAAATTGCAAGAAAGAAAGAAAATATGAAAAAGTAGAAAATAAATTAAAAATAGTTATAGACTTCACCATCCATGATTATCTTGAATGTAAATGCATTAAAGTCTCCAATTATAAAACATAAACGTGTCAATTTAAAAAAACAAGCCCCAGCTACATGTTCTTTACCAGAAACTCTCTTCACCTCTAAAAGTGAAGGGATAGAATACATCTCTGCCGAGAGACTCTGAAATAAAGCAGCAGTAGCCATACCGACTAGTCTATTTCAGATGAAATAAACTAAATCAAAAGGAGGAAAAAGAGAGAAGAAAGATCTTAAATAATGAGAAAGAGGTCAATTCACCAAAAGGAAATATCAATTCTAACCATAGATGCTCCCAATATGGGAGCACCAAAATATATGAAACAAATATTAATGGACATACAGGAAGAGATAGACTGTAACACAATAGTAGCCGAGGACTTTAATTCCATTTCAAATAATAACCAGATCATCCAGATAGTTAACAAAGAATCGGCAGAGTAAAATCTCACCTTAAAACAAACAGACCTAACTGACATCTACAGAACTTTCCATCCAACAGTTGTCAGATACACATTTTTCTCAGCAGCACATAGAACATTCTCTAGGATAGACCATTATATAGGCTACAAAATAAATCTCAACAAATTTTTTAAAACTGAAGTCCTATCAAGTATCTTTCTTGACCACAATATGATAAAACTAGAAATCATAACAAGAAAAAACTTTGGTAGCTATATATATTATCATGGATAAAAATGGGATATAAAATGTCTCTCAAAAGACTCATATGTTCAGAGGTGGGGTTTTCAGAAGCAATTTGATCATGATGGTGCAAACCACACCAATAGATCAACCCATTGTTGAGTTCATAGCTGAATGAAATATTGGTAGGTGGAGCCCAGCTGAAATGTGTAGGTCACACCAGCCCCACCTTTGAAGGGTAGATTGTTTTCTCTGATTCATCCTGCTCTCTCTTCCTCCTGTCATGAGGTGAGTAGCTTTCCTATACCACGCTCTTCTGACATAGTGTTTCTGCCTTGGATTCAACCAATCATGGACTCAAACCTCAGAAACTGTGAGCTAAAACAAACATTTGTATATGCCATGTATAGGCCGTGTATTTTGTTCTGGCAGTGAACTGGTGACTAATACAGAAAACTGGTACTGGGCAAGTTAGTTCATTGTTACAGCTATATATGACAATGTAGTTCAGAGGTCTTTGTAACATTTTGTGAGAGGAATTTGGAAAAGTTATGAGATATAATTTAGAGAAGCCTTAGAATTCTGTAAGCAGAGTGTAACCGGCAATTCTGCTCAAGGCTCAGAAGACCTGAATGCTAGTCAGGCATGATATCACATGCCTTTAATCCCAACACTCTACAAGGATGCTGCAGGAAGATCACAAGTTGAGCCCAACCTGGGCAAATTAGTGACTTAGGGAGACCCTTTATTAAAATGTAAAAGAGTCAGTGACAAAGTTCATTGAGAAGGCTCTCAGTTTATAGTACTGCAAAAAAGGAAGGAAGCAAGAAGGAAAGGAAGAAAGGGAGGGAGTGTAGGTGGGAGGAAAGGAGGGATACTGATAGGAATACAGACAGTAAAGACTGTATCTTTGCTACATCATGAAGCTTCAGATGGGAATCCAGATGATTTGAAATTAGATAGAGGCTATTCATGTTCTATTTTGGCAAAGACCTTGCCTACATTTTGTCCATGTCCTGAGACTTTGTGAATGTTTTGGTGGTGGATATATTAAACTGGCAGAAGAAATTTCAAGGCAAAGAAACATTCAGGCCATGGCATAGGTAAGGCTGGATGATTTTAGTCAAATTTACAGTAAGAATTGGAAGTAAAATGAGAGGAGAAATATTTGACAAATTTTCAGTCTTACCAGAGCAGAAGCATGCATAAAATCAAGGCAAAGGCTGGTGTGGCTGAAGAGATTTGTGCCAGTAAAAACTGTGAGCCAAAATAACCTTTTTCTCCTTTAAGATGGGTATGTCAGGTATACTTCCCGTGACGGAAAGATGATTAATGTGAAAATATGGAAATGTGAAAAAAGCACACAGTAAATTAAGGAAGAAATCAGGATGGGAATTTTAAAATGTCTTGGATAAACAGAAATAAAAACAACATAACAAACTTTTGGGCAACAGCAAAAGCAGTACTAAGAGGGACATTTATAGCAGTCAACACCCATATCAAAAGAGCAGAAAGATCCTGTTTGAAAAGCCCGGCTCTGGCACAGCTTGGGAACTCATCTGTGCGGGCAGCAGCAACTGTGAAACAGGTTAACAACAAAAACTAAAAAACAATGATGAATGCAATTGAAGAGGACTGTGGAATGATATCTGCTGTTCATGGACTGAAAGAATCGAGGCTGTTAAAACGTTCATACTAACCAAAATGATTGACAGATTCAGTGCAATCTCTATCAAAATACCAATGATATCCTTTACAGAACTAGAAAAAAAATTTTTTAAATGTATATGGAAGCACAAAAGTCCCGAAATAGCCGAAGCCACTTGATCAAAAAGAACAAAGCAAGAGGCATTATACTACCTGATCTCAAAATATATTATGAAACTATAATAATCAAAACAGCATGGTATTGTCATAAAAACATATACACGGACCACTGGGACAGAATAGAGATGCTAGAAATAACCCATGTATTTGATTTTCTACAAACGGACCTACAACAGGTATTAGAGAAAGACAGTCTTTTCAATGAATGGTGCTGGTACAATGGACGTGCACAAGCTGAAGAGTGAATCTAGGCCCCTATCTCTCTCCAGATAGAAAAATTAACTCCAAATGAACTAAAGAGTTAAGTGTAGCACCTTAACCTATGAAACTGCTCTAAGAAAAAAGAGAAGTAATAATTTAAGACACTGCTATGGGCAAAGGTTTTTTCAGAGGAACTTCAAAAGCAGAGGAGACAAAAGCAAACATAGACAAATTGTATTACATCAAATTAAAAACCCTCTTAGAAGAAGAGAAATCATGAACAAAGTACTGAGAAAACCTACAGAATGGGATAAAATATTTGTAAACACATCAAACAAGCAGTTGATATCCAGAATATAGAAGAACTTCAAAATTTCAATAGCAAAATAATTAATAACCTTGTTAAAAAAATGGGCAAGAAATATAAGTAGACGTTTCTCAAAAGAAGACAATAACCAACAGGCACATGAAAAAGTGCTCTACATCACTAATAATCAATAAAATGTTAATTACAATCACACAAGACATCATCTTGCTCCACTTAGAATGGCTATTATGAAAAATAATAATGATAACAGGTGTTAGCAAGAATATGGAGTAAAGGGAACACTTGCACATTGCTGATTAGAATGAAAATTAGTATGACCATTACAGAAAACAGCATAGTGGTTCCTGAAAAACTCAAAAATCGAACTGCCATATGATCCAACAATCCCACGACTGGGTAGATAGCCAAAAGAAATAAAATTGGTATGTTGAAGAAATATATGCACTTCCATGGTTATTGCCAGCATTATTCACAATAACCAAGAAATGGAAACATGTAAGTGACCATCAGCCAATGAGCAGATAAAGAAAATGTGGTACACATACACAATGGAATACTAGTTAGCCCTAAAAGGAATGAAATCCTGTCATACGTGACAACATGGATAGAACTAGAGATCATGTTACGTGAAATAAGCCCAGTACAGAAAGACAAATACAGCATAATTTTACTCAAATGTGGAATGCAAACAGTTGATCTTGTAAGAGTTGAGCATAGAGTAGTTGTTACCCTAGTAGGAGAAGGAAGGAAGAGGGCAGAGACCTCAACCAGTGAGTACTGAGTTAGAATTAGCTAACATGTTCTGGCTTGGTATTCCCCAGTAGACTGACTCTATATAACAATAATGCACTGTACATTTCAAAAAGCTAAAAAGACTCAATGTTTTACCATAAAGAAATGATAAATATTTGGGGCAATAGATATGTTAAATGGAGTTTAAAAGTGCACAATGCACACAGGCATCAAAACAGTACATGGTACCTAACTACTATTATCTACAGTTAATTATGTTTTGTGAATCAGTTAAAAATAAATTTTTAAAGGAAAGAACATTCAGCATTAAATATGTAAAATATACACATAAAACTTGCAAATCAAAATCATTTTAAACAAAAAGCTTAATACTTCTGTTTCTTCTTCATACATCTGATCCCTCTTAAATCCACTCAATAGATTTGTACTATAACAGAAGTAATCAACATAGAGAATTGAAGTTATGATAGAAGTAAACTATTCCCAAGGTGGGGGTATTTTAGTGTCAGAAGACAATTCTAGAAGTGAATAATGTGAGAGAGCATAAAAGTGACAAGATTGATGTGTATTCAAAAGATATCAAATGATTTGTATTCAGAGAGGTTTGCTGTTGTTATTTTTCACTTCCATAACATTTAGATATATTTAGGAGTCTACAGAAAGTTGGAGGAGCTCAGCTCTAACATGGCTCTGAGGCCCTCCTTGTGGAGTCGAATAGACACCTGTTTTGAGAGGTAAAGATATGGCATTTCTATTAGTTTTTTCATTTTTAGTTCAAGCCTATTTTCCTCTCTTAAGCTAGTGTGTCAGGGGACTCTTGGACAATTGAACCTTGCAGGCCCTGGTGACTTTTTGGCCATTTACCACATGTCACTCTTTTCTCAACTGTAAAGCTACACTGAGAAACTGAAAATAGAGAAAGATGGTACATCAGGATTTAGACAGTTATAGTTCAAGAAAATATTTGTGTAATTAACAACAAGGAAAGAATAGAGGGAAAAATAGGGAGATGTTCTGGATAACAAAAAGTTTTGAATGATTTCTATTTTGTAATATTTCTGTTAAAGATGAGTGGGAGCCAATTAATGCCTCAATGGAGAAAACAAAAGATGTAATTAGGGTTCCTAGAGGGAAACCCTTTTTCAAATCTCCCTTTCCTAAGGTAATAAGGAATACTTCATTTCTTGTATGTATGGTAAGTGTACTTTTTGATAAATTCATTTGATTGAATCTTTTCTTACTACATTTTTTTGAATGAATCTTTTTAATTCATTTACAGTTAACAAAAGGGAGAATGCTTTTCCTGATTTGGGCAAAATTCTCTAAAAATGGGGCGAGAGTTGACAAATATTCATGACCAGCGAATCCCAGAGACAAAGACTATCGTTGTATAAAAGCCACTGTTCATTAATTTGCCGGCATATGTCATTCCACTGTCAATTACTTGAAGGCCGATAAATAGGCAGGTAGATAGGCAGATAGGCAGATAGATAGATAGATAGATAGATAGTTTTAAAGAAAAATGTGTTAATACCAAAATGCCTGAAACAAATCACCAAATTCATCCTTACTTTTGATGTTAAGTATCTTTTTACTTCAACATATATAGTAACTTATACATAGACACCATTTTTCCCTATCTAGACGATTATGGAGTTCTTAAATTCCAAATTTAGTCAAAATGTTAAGGTTCTGCTGTCAAAAATATACATTTATGAGGACGAGAGAACATGCTTTCGAATTCCCTTGAGCTCTCGACTCTGATGTTTTTTAGGTTGCAGTTTTCTTCATTGTCAGTATCTTTTCCACAAGACTATATAGGCTCTTTGTGTCTGGAAACGTTTCCTGTCTGCCTTCATATCATCATCCAGCAGACAGTCCCCTAGCTTGTAAGGTGCAAAAACAGTGAACATATGTGGGACATACATAAATAAACAAATGCCCCAAATAGCAATGAAATATCTGTAGCACACAATTTTAATTTGTTTGCACTGACACATGAAGCAAGGCTATTGGTATTAATCAGAAAAGAAAACTGTCTGTCTGACATGGCACAACCGACCTTCAGATAAGCAGGTTATCCTGGGTTATCCAAAAGGGTCAAACATAGCCCTTAAAGGCAGAAAGCTTTCTCCGGCTGAATTGATGGGGACAAGAGGTGATGTGACAAAGACTGCAGCAACCGATTAGAAGCTGAAAGTGAATCATACCCAACAGTCGGCAAGAAAATGAGGACTTCAGTTCTGTAACTGCTAAATGCTAGATCCTGCCACTAACCTGAGTTACCCTGGAAGCAGAATCTTTCCCTGGGTGTCCAGATAAAAACTCAGCATGAACCAAACCTTCCCAGGTTTCTGGCCTATGAGTGTTACTTTAAGTCAAAAAAGGAAAAGAATGAAAACTATATTCTATCACTACAAGCAAATTTAAGAAAATCCCTGTGTTCTACATGCATCTAAGCTGTACTGTCTCACTGCTCCCACTATTCAGATTTCAACGTGGTGAAGGAAAAATGAACACTTACAGGATACATTACAAATAGAGCAGATTTGTGCAATAAAAAACAATCATAAAATGAAGAGAAAAAAACTAGGCCACCTTATCTGCAAAGTTTTGGCTAAATGGTTTCTGAATTGGTAAACAAATGATCGAAGCAAGCATTATAATTATGTAGTACATTTCAATTAATAAATTGTCTTTTATAATTAATACTGGCAGGAAAATGTTTGAGATATATATAGAGCAACTCTCCATAAATGTTCATATGTCTAATGTATGTGATTTAATATATAAAATACATATACATAATTATTCCATAATATCATAAAACCTTTTGAAGTACCTGAGATAAAAATATCATCCTGGTTTCAACAAGTCAGAAAAATGAGTGGCAAAGAAGTTAAATTACATGTATACTCACACAGAGTCAAGATTCAAGCACAGGTATTGCCTCTAATCTCATGAAAAAAACAAGCTTGCCTGCCTGTCAGTTTTCAAAGGGCTTACAAAAGCTGGATGGGACCTCCTTCCATCCTGCTTCCTTGCTCTATTTCTCCACAGTGTCCCAGTCTTACGGGCTACTAGCTGTCAGTTCCCTCAGTTTGAGCACATCAATTGCTCTCTTTGTGGTACCGTCTTTGAGCCACGATCCCAATCCAGCACTGGTTATACTAATCCTCTTGTCTACAACTAGGAGAAGCAATCAGAAATTTTCCTGAAGTGCTGGCATCCCATGCTGTCATCAGGACCTGGCCCAGCGTACTGATGATCATTTGGGAATCTAAATTGTATGCTTCTCCAGGACAAAATCCTGGCACTTAATACAGTTGACAGTTCTCTCAGCTTAGGCACATGTGTGGAAAACAAGGATCTCAGTAACACATTTGTGTTCAGACCATTTAGAGTGTCATGAGAGGGTTTGACTCTATTTGCTTTCCCTCTGCAGAAACAGAAAGGTAGGCTTCAAAATACTGAGCTGCTGTCCACCGGGGAAACAAGACGTGAAGCTGCTACTCTCTATCAATACGGACATCAGGATGCACAGAGACTCCCTTTTCTCAGTTCCCCAACAGCAAACTAGAAAAACATAAATAGTCATGTTTTTCCAGTGGCGGAATTATTGTGTACTACAACAGCTAGATTTGCTCAGTGCCTGCCCCCAAGGTTTTACCTACCATTTCACCAGTGCCATGAATTGTACTACTTGCCTCAATTCTTCTAAAGAGTTTTAATGTGCCAAAGGACATTAATCACACAGCATTAAATTTTGTGAAGTTTGGACCTAATTCTACAGGAAGTGTGATTCAAAAGTTTTTGGATTATTGACATAGCTACACACTTCAAAACATCACCAGCAGAAAATAACCTATTACACTACGAGTTTCTTAAGATTAGGGTCCTTGACTCATTTGATGCCACACCAGTGCAAAACAATTGATTGAGACTGTGCAGCCTAAAACTGGAAATTTATACAAGTGTGGACAGAGAGAATGCATTCTGAAAGATTCTTTTGCTATTCAAAATGGGGTGATGCTGGGTGGGTAACAAAACACAAAGACTCCAAAAGAATCCTGTAAGCTTTGAGAAGTCAGCCTAGGTGAGAAATTCCCTGAAGAGCAGGACCTGAAAGGGCCTTTTCAGCCTTAGAGGTATTGTGCCAGTTGTTATACCCAGACATCTTACCGTGACTGATAACTCCTTTCCAGTGTTAGAGTGCACTAGGACAGTGCAGCAGTGAGGGATTATTGCTTTACGGTGTGTAAGAACAGAGCTGGAATTGAAGAGAGTATTGCCACTTGCCTCGTCCTGCAGACATCGCTTTAGTATCAAAGGTGATTAACTTCAATAAACGTTCCATGTATAGAGCCTGAGAGGGTATTTTTAGAGCTGGGAAGGCTGCAAGACAAGTACAAGATGCCAAACAGAACTGAGGAAGTGAGGAGAGGAATGAGAAGGAGAAATTAAACAAATATTGCTGGATTTCCTGAGCAAGTTCTTCTACTTCCCTCTTGTGGCCAAATTTCTAAGACAACTAGGACTCATTTTTCCCTCAAAATGGCATCTATTATTATTTTATCAGATTGTAAAAATAAAACATGTCCATTACAAAAAAATAGAAATACATCAGAATAGGTAGGTAGAGGGCTATGTGGAATGTATAAATTCTGAGTTTTGTAAATGTACTAGTTTCCTACAAAGGGTTAAATTGGGCTATGTAAAAACAAAGCAATCCAACCAGAAGTCAGATTGGCAAACCAGCATGATAAACCCTGATTCCAAACACATCTAATCCTTAGGAATTTCCTGTAAATATCATTATCCCAACATGAGTGACATAAAAATAGATGTGAAAGCTGTCATCTGTCTGGTATTTTCTGTGTTCCAGGCATGTGTACGCATTGTGCATAAACTCATGCAATCCCCAAAATATTGCTGTGAATCAGGTTTGCCAGCTATGTGTTGTAGGTAAGAAACAAACTTCTACTCAGCTCCCAAAGTAATATATATTGACATTGAACTGCAAATTCTCCAGTATTTTTACTAGTCCATGTTACCTCATTTTCTATTTGAATTCTAATTTTTCGTTTTCTACCAATTCTTTCTGAAAGATTATGTTGCACATTTTCAAGAAAAACACAAACAACCTCTATAGGATGAGCTCACTGTTATGTTGTTCTATTAGTCTTTTCGTCCAAGATGGAATAGATGCTCTTTGGGAGCTTATGTATGAATTATATGGATAAATTAATAATTAATGGGAAATTTCAGAATTAAAAATATACCTTGTTTTCTTCAGTCCATTTTACTCCAAGTATGGGGAGATCCTGTATAGAGATAACAGAGCAAGACTATTTTCTTTAAATTATGGTAGCCAAGTCTGGATTTAAAATAACTGCAAAATTACATGGAGCTGTTCCTAACATTATGTAAAAGAAGAAGGATAAAGGAACTATATGCAGTTTATCTCTTTTATCTACACCAGAGAATCTTAATTCTCCTTTTTTTTAGCACTGCTGAATGTGCTTAATTCTGCCCAATTATCTCATAATATTTAAACATTAACTATAAAAATACATTAATTAGCAAATTGAAAATATGTTATAGGGCATTTGAGGGGTTATTACAACCTAGGTGGATGGTAGTTGAAGCAGAAGATGTGGAAGAAGCACAAATTCCAAATGTTTAATATTTTTTCTCCAGTGCAAGATCAGCCAGTATATGAGTCAGAGCAAAAGTGCTGCTTGGGTTTAATTCTTGGATTTCCAATTCACAAGAGCATGACCATCAGCTGATTACTTATCTTTTCTAGGCTTCTATCCCCATATTTGTAATGATAACAACAAAAATCTGTTGTGAGACTCAAATAAGTAAAGTTTTCAAGCGCTTAGAATGAGAAAGCATTCAGCTGATGTTTGCTCTTTGTGTCAGAGCTTGAAAACTACCCCAAATTTACCTTCAAGAAAGCATCTAACAATGAATAACAGCGGTCCTGCTGTGACTAAGCTCAAAGCTGGGAGCACTCTGGAGAACACCATTTCTTTGATGAGATTCCCTTTCAAACTTTCAAACCTTGATAAATACATCTTGTATTTATATAATGCTCACATATTTCAAAGCCAATTGTACATTTTTATTTTGTGTGACAGCCAATGCTTAGCTTGCACTAAATGGGCACTGTACTTTCTGTGGCCAGTCCTGCTGCTGCGCTCTTAACATTTTGACCAAGTCCTCCCGGGACAGATCACTGTGAGAGCACTCACATTTACCCAGTGCGGGAGGCTGGGGCAGAGGCTTGAGTCTGGAGAATCACAAACTGTACACAGGATGACCTCTGCCCTTTGCTCCTAAACCCCTAATATTTCTGGATTAGATACAAACCTCTTTGAGGTTGCTAGCTATTTCACAATAATATTTATATCATTATATATGTTAAAAATAAACTATTATATGTAGCATTTGTCTGACTGTAGAAGCAAAACAAATACGTACATACACAGTGGATCCTCCAAATTCATGGGCGTTACATTCCCAGAGCACCTGTGAATTGTGAAAAACCACGAATTTCAGATATGGTCAGAAAAATGCCTATAAATGCCTATTGTTACAGTTTAAACTCTAAATAGTCTATGTCTCCACCAAAGGGTTGTTCACGTAATAAGATCATATAATACTTATATTAAAAATGTCCATGCACAGTAAATGCTCAATAAATATTAGCTCTATTATTGTCTTGTAGATCCAAAGCCTAATATTGAGTGTAGTATGAAATACCAAAAAAGATTATTGAACCAAAATAATGCAGTAATTGTGAAGTTGAGACCTAATCCAGGCATGTCACTGGCCAGCTGTGAAATTTCATACAAGCTACTTAACTCTCTGGATTTAGGCTTTCTCATCTGTAATATGGGGATAAAGGGATTTATATCCACAAACTATAATGAAGATTATACAAGACATTATGCTTGAGGACTTCTTGAACAGAACTCCAGTAGCACAAGAAATCATGTAGTCTCAAAAATAAGACTACATAAAATTGAAAAGCTTCTGCACAGCAAAAGAGACAATGAACAGAGTAAAGAGACAACCTATAGACTGAGAAAAAGATTTTTGCCAATTAATTTCCTGATAGAGGACTAATATCTAGAATATAAGAAGAACTCAAAGAACTCGACTCTCAAGAAACCAATAACCCAATCATAAAATGGTCAAATGAACTGAACAGACGTTTCTCAAAAAAAAGTACAAAAGGCCAACAAGTATTGGAAAAATAGAGGAAAAGGATGAGACTACTTGATAACCATCTTTAGCAGACTAACACATTTAATCTATGAATTCTTGTTGCTGCATTTTCCTCAACATTCACAATGGTGCATCATACTTAAATGAGAAATGGATGAATGAATACAGGCTATAGAATCCCTCTAGAGTAAATATGGACTTCTATGTCTCACACTTATTAGAACTACTGGACCAGAAAAATGGCATGGTAGGAAAATGAAGCTTCTCAGCAATGATCACTGACCCTTTGATTTTGTTTCATGTGGAGGTTAGAAGCTCAAGTTTTGATTTTAAACAGACCTGACTTCAAATTCCAGATCTTCCATTGCTAGTGGTGCCCTAAGGGAAGATATACAACAGCTATAATACTCAGATTTTTCTGTCTGTAAAATATGAATATTTCTAATATTATAGAATTATTGCTAGAAACATAAGATACCACTCAGTAAATTTCAATATATTCAGTGTATGTTAGCTAATAAGATATATAGATATAAGAAGTGTGATTGAAAACTACAATGAATGTTTTAAAATTGTTTCAATTATTACAGTAAAAGAAACATTGTCATAAAATCCCCTCAAAATATTTGCCCTTGCTTAAAACACACTTATCTCATTGTTCTTGCCACTTTCCAAAGCAGTTCTGGGAGACCTTCTCATGAGTGTCTTTAGTTGTGCTGTCCTGGCTGCCCCAGGGTACTGAATCAATTCAAGATGTTTACCTTTCATGGTCTTTTTAATCTTTGAGGAAGAGTCAGAAGTTGAAAGGTGCCAGATCCAGTGAATAAGGTAGACAATAACATCCCATAATGCTTTTAGAAACCTCCCTTTCCATTGCATGGTGCTCAGCAGCAACATCCACCATATTTTTTATCACACCTTATGAAGATATTCACGAAAGAGAACTGCTCCATAAAATGGCAAAAAAAAAAAAAGAAATAAGTATGTTTAAAGGAAGGGGGAATATTTTGAGGAGTAATGACAATGTGTCTTTTACTGTAATAATTTTTTTAAATTTAAACATTCACTGTGTATGTCAATAACACCTCATGTGTTTATACATACATAAAATAGCAAAAATAATTTAACAAGTCTGTAGAAGTAGTGAATATAGAGAAAAAATTAAGCTTGAGATTTTTGACCCTGTAGGTAATTCTCTTTCCCACACCATTAAAATCACTCTATCTAACAGATGAAATTAAAACATCTAAACTCTACCAGTATTTGATATTTCTCATTCTCTGGATTTTCTTTCTGGGTCCTAGTATTATGTAATTTTTCCAAATATAACCAATGAGATAAACTTTGTTACAGTCCAAGTTTCCAAAGGCATAACTTTTTCTTACTTCCTTCATCTAAATGTTGTAAACTTTTCTTGGTAGTTTCCCTTTTTAATTGCTTTAGGAGATAAAATAAAATCACTCTGAATAAATTTTTCTGGGAATCAAGATGAGAATGGAGCTGTTCAACAATGTTTTTCATGGTCAATATATACTGTCATACTTCATCTTCCATGCAGCAATCACAACACTGGCTTCTGGCTCACCTTACTCTTCCCAAATCAAGTTTCAAAAAAGATTAAACTGTAATGATCTTTCAGAGCATTTTATTTCATCACCTAAGGTAACTTGGCATTTCTTAGTAGATTAAGTACAAGTTTTAATGTATCTTTCTAAGAAGGATGTCTTCAAGTTAATTGTACCTCTAGAAATACTTCGGGGCCTTTTGTCAATCCTCATAGTTTATCTGGTAAAATAGCTGGCTAAGAGTAACAAAACTGCTAAGAAAATAACCAAATCCATTAAGGTATTTAATATTAAGTATAATATTCAATCATTCTTTAGAATTCTCAAGAATTTAAAAGTGCCTTAAAAGGTGCATAATTATCAACCAGCTTGAAGTCCCTCACAAGACTCTTCCAGTATATAAGAGACCACTTGTGATCCTATCAACACAGAGCCAGAGATCCAAAACCAATCATACTAGCAAGTAGATAAATAGATCACAGGCTGTCTATAATACTTTTACATGAACATTAGTTCAGCCTACTCTATTCCACAGAGAATTTTTTAAATGTTCACCCTATATTTCCTTTTGGATCTTATTTATGCAGTCATAATTGCTAAGATTTTTCTCTCATTCATTACTATATAAATAATCATGTCCCTTCACTCTCTCTTAATTTTATGCATACATTTTCGGTCAAGCTAATATTATTCTCACTTTCTGCCCCTTCCACCTAAAATTAAGCTCCATATAAAAGCAGAATATCTGTTTATCTTGTTGCTCCTTACTACTCTACATATAAACAAATGTGAAAGCAATGTATAAATAAGTGTAGGTCCTCTGTCTCTTCCTAAACCCCTGTGAGTCTGGATCAGCTGTTTCAGTAACTAGTAGACAGTAATCATGCCTATTTTGGTGCCAAGTGATTTCAAAATAATTGGTTCTGCTAAAAATTAAACTTCATTATTAAAGAGAAATTTACAAAATCAATTTTTTCTATGAGAAAAATGTGAATATTAGCCAAATAGTTTCACAGTCAATATTTTTTCAGACATGAATTTCAATAAGTGTTCTTACAACTAAACATATTGCTAAATAACTTAAGCAGATTAAATTCTCTCAGAGTAAATGGGAATCAAAACATAGAATGATTTTTAGGCTGTGTAAATGATTTCAATATCCCCCGCCAATGACAAGTCATTGAAAAGTTTTACATAGAACAAAATTGTGGTGTTGTTTTTTTATTTGTGAGACAAGGCCCATCTAGGGTCAGTCTGGAATTAGATTAAAAAGGAAAAGTGAATTCGTATGAACGCTTCACATGACATCTACTCTAGAAATATAAGTGATACATCATCTGTTCTTACTAAACATTCTTCAGATTTTGACTTGCTTGTATGAGAAGTGCTTTCTAGAAATACCAGGGTAAGATGCTAATTCATGTAAAAGTTCCATTTTTCTTTTTCTTTCTTTCATTTTTCTTTTTTCTTCTTTTTTTCCCCCAATACTGGGGCTTGAACTTAGGACCTCTGTACTGAGCTACATTCCTGGCCCTTGTATTGTGCTTTTTATTTTGAGATAGGGTCTCCCTAAGTGGCTAAGTTCCCTGGGCTGAGCATGAATTTGAGATCCTCCAGCCTCAACCTCCTAGAGTGCTGGAATCACAGGTGGGTGCCACCATGCTCAGTCTCATTTTTCTTTTTAAATTGATATATGAGCATTCGGACTTTATATATCAGTAAAGTTAGTTAATGTGATTCTGTACTAAGAAAAAATCTTGGTTTCTGAGACTACAAAGCTAATGGTCATAACCTGGACCTTGGCGAATTCACCAAGATAAATGATACCTTGTGAAGCCTTGTGAAAGACAGCCAAGACATCTTTTTTCTGATGACATACTGAACTCTGCACTGACTGTACTGCTCTTCGATTTGAGTTTGGAATGTAATGCTGGTATCAGATGAAAGCTTAGAGCCATTACTAAGCCTCAGGCATTTCTTTATTTCACAGTGATAAAAAGACACTTCTTTTTCTTGATTTATTTCATTTATCTATTTTAACTACAGATGTCTGTTGCTTAAAAAGTCATGTCATAGATCCAATTATAAAGAAGCAGTCTTTATAGTCCCTGAAGACTACAAATTCTTTCAGTAGCCAAGCGGATATGAAGGAGTTAGGCAACACAGAAGGAGGATGAACTGGTGCCAGAGAACCAGTTACAAAGAAACAAATAGATATTAGCTCTTTCTTTGGTTCTTACAATCCTCTTTTGTTGCTCCTCTCAATTCTTGGCACCATCAGTGTTCTTAACAGCTAACAATAATGGCTGCCAATTCACAGAGCACTTATAAATATTATTATTAATAGTATTTTTATTACAAACAATAATTATTTTATTGGGCTATTAGAGTTTTCATTGCATGCATGCTCTCTTTATCCTGCCCTGTACTTATATAGTAGTTACAATATGCCTTTTGATTCACTGAAATCAAAAACATCTGTCTTCCAATCTTTTTCTGTTTCATATAATAAAGGCATTTCAAGAAGAGACATTTATTAGAACATAATATACTAACTTTTGGTTCTACACCATTGTTCCATGTCTTTCACATTATTATCCCTTACTTCTATATTATTTTGCTCACACATATATCCTTGAATTAACTTTGCTTTTGTTTCTCATGTTTGCCATTGTTGCCATGAAATCTAGAAGGATTACTTACAGAATGTATCCAAAACTGTGTGGGTGATCATGAAAGTCTTATTTAGTTCTGTTTGAAGAACAGAAATAAAGATGAAATTGTTTTTAAGTCTCTAAGCCTCAGGGACATCCATAATGCTAATCACAGCACTAAAGGAGGGCTACTTAGGATCTAGATATAGACTTCATCAAAATGAACTGATACAGTCATCATACACAAGTCTTGGGGGGGGGAGTTTAGAAATAAAGGGTTTATTTTTACTTCATTTTATTTTAAATCAAAAATAAGACTAGAAGTTGGCAGATGAATACCAACTCACTGGTGTTATTACCAGTAAGGCAGGAATTTCAGAATGTAGTTTCTTCCATGAGCAAATAAGCGTCTTTTTTTCTTTTTTTGGAGATTTAATTTTATTTTAATGGTACATTTTAGATGTGCATAGTGATAGCATTCATCATAGGGGATTTGTAACTGTACATGGTATATCTTGTTGCTTCCTTTTTTCCCATTCCTCTCCCCTCCCTTCACCCCCTCCTCCCTCCTTATTTACAAAAGCTTCGTTTCTATTTTTTCCTTCCATTTCTTATTTCTCTTGTCCCTCTGTTCCTTTCCCCCTCTCCCTCCCTTGTTCCATTTCCCATTTTGGACACTTTCTTCCCTTTCCCAATATAATACATTTTAGTCTTTATTTACACTTTCAGTTTCTCACACCAGAGAAACACTGCGGTATTTAAACATGTGTGTCTGATTTATTTCACTTAAGAGTATGGTCTCAAGATGCATCCATTAAAAAAAAAAAAAAAAGATGCATCCATTTACCTAGAAATATTTCATGCTTATCATTCTTTATGTCAGAGCAGTACTCCATTGTATAAAAAAAAATTTTTTTCTTCATCCATTTCTCAGTTGATGGGCATTTGGGCTATTTCCAGGATTTAGTTATTACAAACTGTGCCACTATAAACATGAGTGTGCATATATCACTGCAGTATGATGCTTTTAATTCTTTTGGGAAGATACCAAGAAGGGGAATAGCTGGGTCAAATGGAACCTCTAATCCTAGTTCCCTGAGGAATCTCCACACTGATTTCCATAGTGGTTGCACCAGTCTACATTCCCACCAAGAGTGGAGAAGGGTTCCTTTTTCTCCACAGCCCCTCCGGCATTTGTTACTGGCTGATTTGTTGATAATAGCCATTCTTTGTGGAGTGAGATGGAATCTCAGGGTTGTTTTAATTTGCATCTCTCAAATGACCAGTGATGTTGAACATTTTTTCGTATCTCTGTTTGCTGTTTCTACTTTTTCATCTGTTTATTCATTTTGGTTGCCCACTTTTGCATTTGGTCTTTAAATTGGGGGGGGGGTCTGATTCTTTTGAATTCTTTATATATTCGAGATGGTAGTCCTTTGTTGGAGGAATAGATGGCAAAAATTTTTTTCCCACTCTATGGGTTGTCTCTTCGCTCTGTTGGTGGTTTCTTTTGCTGTGCGAAAGCTTTTTAATAAGATTAGATCCCAGTTGTTGATTCTTTGTGATATTTCCTGGGCAACTGGGGATTTGTTCATAAAGTCTTTGCCTATGCCTATATTTTCAAGAGTTCTACCTATTCTGTCTTCCAACAGATTTAGTGTTTCTGTTTCAATATTCAGATCTTTGATCCACTTTGATTTTAGCTTAGTGCATGGAGAAAGATACAGGTCTAGTTTTAACCTTCGGGATGTGGAGAGCCAGTTTTTCCAGCACCATTTATTAAAGAGACTATCTTTCTTCCAGTGAGGTTGTTTGGCCCCTTTGTCAAAGATAAGGTGACTGAGAGTGTTTGGACACATTTCTGCATCTTTTAATCTGTTCCACTGGTCCTGGGGTCTGTTTTTGTGCCAGTACAATGCTGTTTTTACTACAGTAGCTTTGTAATATAATTTCAGGTCAGGGATTGTGATGGCCCCTGCTTTGCTTTTATTGCCCAGAATTGCTTTTGCTATTCTAGGTTTCTTTTGGTTCCAAATTAATTTTAGGGTTGTTTTCTCTAATTCTGTGAAGTACGATATTGGTATTTTAATTGGGATTGCATTAAATCTGTGTAACAGTTTTGGAAGTATGGCCATTTTCACTATATTGGTTCTTTCTACCCAAGAGCAAGGGGTGTCTTCCCATCTTCTGATATCTTCTGCAATCTCCTTTTTCAAAGTACTGTAGATTTTGATGTATAGATCTTTTACTTCCTTTGTTAGATTGATTCTTAGGTACTTCATTTTTTGGATGCTATTGTGAAAGGTGTTGTTTCCCTAATTTCTGTCTCAGTGAGTCCGTTATCTGTGTACAGGAATGCTATTGATTTCTGAGTGTTGACTTTGTATCCAGCTACACAACTGAATTTGGTTATTAAATCTAGAAGTCTTTTGGTGGAGTTTTTGGGGTCTTCTATATAAAGTATCATGTCATCTGCAAATAATGATAATTTAACTTCTTCTTTTCCTACCCTTATTCCTTTTATTTTTTTCTCTTGTCTAATTGCTCAGGCTAATGTTTCTAGAACTATATTGAATAAGAGTGGTGAGAGGGGACATCCTTGTCTTGTTCTGGATTTTAGAGTGAAAGCTTTTAGTGTTTGACCATTTAATATGATGTTGACTGTTGGTTTGTCATAGATACCTTTTATCAGATTGAGATAATGACCATCTATTCCAATTTTTTGCAGGATTTTTATCATGAATGGGTATTGGACCTTGTCAAATGATAAGCTTCTTTAAACTTAACTCCTGAGTAGGCAGGATTAACCTGCCCATTCACAGAGAATAGTAGGTGAGGCAGAGCTTACCATGTGAGGTGTCTGTATCTAAAAGAGCAAAAACAAATAACAACTCACAAAGAAAGAAAATGAGAGAAAATGTCTGAGCAATACATGCCCAAATTTTCTTTCAAAATGCATCAATAAAGTATATCATTTCTCCCCTCCACTTCTATAACTACCCAGGGAAAGAATAATGGAGAGTAGAAACATCCTAGAAGTGACATGGTATTTGACATTCTTCCACCTGAAAGAAAGCATCAGAAGAATGCAATAAATATTGTCTTTAAAAGAACCAAAGCGTTTTTATCCTCGTCCTCTTACTTTAAAAGAGAATTATCTTCATGCTTCAGCATATCGTTTTCAATTACATCAGTGGTACTATTTCAATACATTGGAAAGTTTGGTCATTTGAAAATCATTTTAAAAATACTCTTTGAAAAATAATATTATAATTATAAAGAAGCAGAAAAATTCAAGATTCCTCTCTAGTCAGACAAAATCAATGAAGTAATTCTGAAATATTTTCTTATTCACTTTTAAATACATGTTTATGCACTAAATATAATTTTGTAGTTCCCTTTTTCACTTAATATTTTGAGTATGGCTTGTTTGAGTCATTAAATATTCTTCCTTGATATTTTAAAGGCTACATATTAATTAATTCAATGCATATCTCACAATATAATCATCCCATTTTATAAAATATTATCCATTATACTGTGATAAATAACTGTGGATAAAATTTTACAATTTAGATAATTCTATTGAAATCAATAAACCTTGTCAAGTAGTGTAAACAATTTTAAAGTTATTGATACACAATACTTTAAACTTTTCCTCAAGTTTTTTACTCCTTACTGTTTTTCATTAATATGAAAGCATTTATCTAACTCCATCCTTCACCAAAATCAATGCTGTACAAATGGGATTTAATTTGTATTGTGTACTTTTAACAATAAATCTTGTTTGTTGTTGTCATTACATGTGTGACATCCATCAGCATTTACTCTACTGAGCATTGTCTGCAGCACTTTAGCAATAAGTCTCTATTGGAAAAACTATGAGCCAGGTTCCCAGATTTAGACTGAAGTTGTGGAAGGCAGGAATGGGGATGGGATTTCTGGTATAAGTAAAGACTGTATCACCTGCAAGAAAAAAAAACAAAAACAACCAAAAAGAAAGAGAGAGACAAAAAAGAAAGAAAGAAAGAAAGAAAGAAAGAGAGAGAGAGAGAAAGAAAGAAGAAAGAAAGAAAGAAAGAAAGAAAGAAAGAAAGAAAGAAAGAAAGAAAGAAAGAAAGAAAGAAAGAAAGAAAGGAAGGAAGGAAGGAAGGAAGGAAGAAAGAAAGAAAGAAAGAAAGAAAGAAAGGAAGGAAGGAAGGAAGGAAGGAAGGAAGGAAGGAAGGAAGGAAAGAAAGAAAGAAAGAAGGAAGGAAGGACAGGCTCCTGGAAATCGAGTCTTCGCAGTGAAGTTGGGATTTAGAAGTCAAGTGAACTGTAAGTCCAAAGATAAAGGAATCAAATAATCATACTTATGCTTTCTTGCATCACTTGTTCTTGGAAAAGCTTACTGCTATGTCATAAGAACCCAAGAGTTCCATGGGGAGGTCCATATGATGAGGAACCCAAGCATCTTGCAAATAGGCCCTTAAGTGAGCCACCTTGGGTAAATCCTTCAGCTCCAAACAAGCTTGCAGATAACTTTAGGCCTAATCAATATCACAACTGAAATTTAGTGAATAGCCCTGAGCCAGAACTAGCTAAGCCATGACCATACTTCTGTATCACAGAAATTGTGTTGTTTTCTAATACTGCACTGAGTTTCAGGATAATCTGTTGTCCAGAAATAAATACTTATTTTACCTGCTTTAATTTTCTCCATGGCTCTATAATCAAATATATTTCGATTACTGTGTAGCTTCCCATTTCAAGAACAAAACATACAGAAAGGGAACTCTGTCTGGGTTTCTTACTTGTATGTCCTCAGTATCTACAGTTAGAGGAGGTATCAAGTAAGCATTGACTTAATAAATGAAATGCCTACTAAATATCAAAACAGTAATTTCAAGATGGCAATTAGATAAACAAACACAGAGTCACTAGAGGAAGCCATACTTGAGGTTGAGATTTAGAAGTCTTAAGCATACTGAGGAGGTACTAGAACTGATGAAGTCATCTTTATCATATAGAAAAAATAAAGGGCATCCCAAGTCAGATTTGTGTAATGTTCCAGCAGTTAGCAAGGAGATCACAAAGAAAATTGGGAAAGATCAGTCAGCAATGGAAAGGAGCAAACATGAATCATGAGAAAGCGACAGCAAGCAACAACAAAAATAAATATAAAATTGTTTGCTGTTTGCCAAACTAAACAGTTTAAACACTTTATCTCATTTAATTACAAAAATAACTCTATGAGGTAGATTTTGTTACCAACAGCTTCAAGGAGGAAACTAAGGTCCTCAGCAGGTATATATTTGTTTTAGATAACACTGTCCTGAAGTAGTGGAGAATTGATTCAGAGTTCAAACCAGCTTCATATCCTTCTATTAAATTAGTCTTAGAGTTAATGTTGATGTCTGTCTCACCTGAAGATGTGACACTTGTGTTTTCCTTTGTAAAATCACAGTCAAATTTCTTTTCAATTTACATAATACAATCATACATGGGAAGGTACCAAGTCAGCTTGAAATTACCACTTCTGAGCAAAATATGAAATGTTATGCCTCAAGGAACATCAAGTTGCCCCAGAGGGATAGTTTGAAGACTGTGCCTGCTTTTACATTCATCTTGCCATACCGTGACTTTACTTACATGCTAGAATACACCTGGGTAAACAGCATAAATTTTATTTGGTGAAGGAGAAGGCCCTAGATATAATTAATGATTGTATCAGACTAAAAGTGGAGTCAAGCATGATGTTTTCTGGATGACTAGCAATTGAAATTATTAATCATTTAATTAAAGGGTTCACTTCTGAGAAGCTTACGAAAGATCTCATGTAATTCATTTTGTCTAATGGAAGAAAAGTAAATCATTATTTATCACTGTAATAAAAAAAACTCATCATATTCCAAGAGATCAGTAACAATGAGATAGAATTTTGGTATAAAATAATTTATTTCCAACTTAGTAATTCTGCAACCAAGCATACTTCAAGTGCCCAGGCATAAGTGATTTTCAAGTGAGTGACAGAAAGACTAAATCCGATAGAAATATCTCTGCATTGTTCGCAAAATTTACATGGCTGTCCACACGGCCAACCTTAAACCTATGCAGAAATCCTGATCCAGCTTCCTCAAGCACTTAGATGATCTCTGTTTTGACAATAACTTCGTATATGCATAGTTCTCCCATAAAATGGGAGATACTTTCTACTTAAAAATTAGACATACGGTTGGATCCGCAAATTCTATGTTTGACCTAAATTATTATTTCAAGAGCCTTCTAACTGGTATCTAATCACATTCTTCTCAAGTTTACCCAGTGCACTACTGCCAAAATATGTTTTCAAAAACCAAAATATGACTGTGAACATAAAATCTTTCCGGAGTTCCTCTTTGACTACAGGATAAAATTTAAATTCCTAACGTGACATAAACCCTTCATTATGCATCCCCTGCTTTGTGCTCCTGCTGAACCTCTCATTACTCCCTGTGTTGCACCGTATGCTCCAACAATTTCAAACTGCTAACAGTTTCCCACTCATGCAACCCTGCGCATTTTCTCATGCTGTCTCCTTTCCCCACAACTTCTAATGATCTCCCCCTTGCAAACTCTTTCTTATCCTCCAGGTTTCAACTCAGGCATCCACCATTCTGAAGTCTTTCCTGAGACTTCCAGACCTGCTTGCAGCAAAATATAGTTTGCACATCCTTATCACCCTATTTCAGTAATGTTGTAACTGTTTGTTTAGGCATTTATCACCCTTACGGTAAGGATCTCCTGGAGCATCTGTGCAATAGATGTTTTTCTTCCATGCCTAGTGTTAGAAGTTTAGGATATGGTTTTGTTGCTGAAATACTGACACTCGTTCTTCCTCTTCTCCTGTATTCTCTACCAAAGGGGCTAAATATAAAAGTAACAGTAACATACTGAATCATGAAAAATAGATTTTATTAATCAATAGATAGGTTTTTTTTTTTATTCTTTCAAAAGCAGGAATTCCCTGGTAAGCTTCACCAATGCAAAAGGGGGTAGTCCTTGAGGAAGGTGTGAACTGTCCCTCTACCCATTTCTCTGAATCTGAAATGGCCATCTGTAGGAATGAGGAGGGAACCTACTCTGTCTATGCATTCTGGCCGAACAGAGAGCCAGAGGACTCCTGGGCCTGCTGAGGCAATAATTATCAGGTACACTTTCCAATAGATCCAAGGAGTACTAGACAGAAAGTGAAACCTGAGACCCAACATTCTTCATGTGGTAACATCACACTGTTACCACTCAGTAAACTGAGTCCAAGTGAATCTCTCAGGCTTTGTCCAAGTTTACCAACTGCTCATCTCTTAAATCTCTGCAAAGATGGTTAGAAAACATGACCGTGTGTTCCCTACTAATCCCACTCCCATAAACTCCTACATTTGTAGAACAATTGTATTATGTAATTTTGAACAAAACTCAATTGTTAAACATTAATGTCTCTATAGATAAGAAACTGGTAAAATAATTAACCATAGTGACAAAGCTAATGAGCCAGAAACCCCAGGTCTTCTGAATGTAAGACTTTTGTTACTTTCAACCAAATAATTTGGAATAGAACGTGTTTCAAATGCCCATGTGTGAGGGATTCCCAAATGGGGTGACAGGAAGACTAAACATTTTAGAAATACCTCTGCATTGTTTGCAATTCGTGTCTGTCTCTGTGGCCAATCTTGAGACTACCTTTTTATCCTTTTCCAAGCTGCCCAAGGAACTCAGTTACAATTCTATTTTGAAAACTCCATATGTGTATAGTGTATAAGGTACATAGCATAAAACAAGAACGTAAGAAAAAAAGAGATAGTCTCTTAGTGTTCTTTATTTATCTGCTTTTATGGGAAGAATCCCATTATAGTTATTTCAAGGTAGGATGCAGACAAGGTCCCACCTACCTCAGGGATTGGAAGGCTGAGTCTAAAATGATTTAGGTAGCCAAGCAAGGTAGCACACACCTGTAATTCCAGCATTCAGAAGTTTGAGACAGGAAGATTGCCATGCGTTCATGGCTACATAGTGACTTTAAGGGCAGCCTGGACTACATAGGGAGACCTTGTCTCAAAAATAAATAAATTAACAAATAAATAAAATAGAATGATTTCTGTGAGGGAGTGATAGTTTTTAGGAAAATCTGAGGAGAAAAACCTCAGTTTTCTAGGGACTTACAGAGAGAAGAGAAAGTCTCACAAGGTTGAGATTCAAAGAGAAGGCTTGTTTCTTTTGCCAGTCTCAGGATTTGACCTCAGAAAGAAGCAAAAGCACAAGGTTTCCTTCATGTTGTTTATCCAAACCCACTAGAGCATGAAAGAAGGTAGAAACTAAAAGTGAGGCTTTCTCATAAATAAAACATACACATTTGAGGTAAGCCCCCCACCTTTGATTGTAGGAACTTAAGTGTAGTGAAAATAATAAGATTTTTTTCACAGTTGATAATCACCAAAGCATCTTACAAAGTTTAGAAATTGAAGTGCAAAGAATTTAGAGAAAGTCAATGAAATGTGTAATGTTGTTTTGAAATATTTTCACTGAAAATGAGTAAAGGATTTTAGCTGTCACTTAAAGGGGATCATTACCTTTAATGGGAAATACGTTTTTGTGAAACAACTTTAATCCTGTGATGTATGAGATCAATAGATATTAAAAAAACTGGGAAATCTTCCTAAATACTTTCTACTTTGAGTGCTTCAAGCAAAGATCTGCATGGTCATCATTCTGACATAAAAATATGTTGAATTACCTGAGAAACATGCAAGCTTTTTAAAAACAATCGTGAACTGACAATCTTCTAACCTACTTAGATTTCTTCTCCCCTAGAATATAATGCTGTTATCAAGCATACACTCAGTTGATTAAAAAGATGTGCTTTCTTTTAACCTCATGATAGGGTTGTTTGATAAGTTATAGCAAGAAAGAAATGTTTAAAATCATTAATTGGTATTAAAAATGGAAATGTGCAAATTAGAATCAAAAGTTACATGAAATTAGAAGTTGAACTTGAAATTAGAGACTATGGAGGAATCAATCCAATAAATATTCATGGTCTTCCTTGTACAGGAAAAAATAGCATCTATCTACCAGGAAAAAAATAATGCAGTGATAGAAAGTATAAAAACAAAAGTCCACATGAGTGTAGGGGATGGGAAGAGAGTTGAGAGTATGGGGGGAGATGGAACTTGACCAGGGTTATAAAGAATATTCACTTTAATATTTAATGTTTAATTTGGGGCTAATTTAATGTTTCTAAGCCTCCAGAGTTCATTGCTAAAGTGGGTCATATCCCATATTGCTGATTCAATGAGTCTTTTTTCCCTCTGCCTCTTTCTCCAAAGAACACTGGGTATAATTTTCTCTATTCCAACCTATTCTAAAACGGAAATAAAAATTGAATACTTAAAGGGCTATTTTTTCCCCTCTCAGAAACTATTCAGTGTTACACCTGAGGGAGGGGGGTGGAGGGTGTATTATACAGGAAAGAGAGATTCGTAGGAAAAATGAGGCATATCATAAGTAGGAAGATAAAGAAGAAACTTCTAGAATGAATCTCTCAAGCAGAGTTTCCTGAAAACCTATGGTTCTACAGGATGTCACTAGGGGTTCTTTGAGAACTGAAGGGGAAAGAAAATGTAAATAGAACTTTTAGGTTGTTTCCAAGACTTAGCTATTACAAATTGTGTTGTTATGAACATGGTGCATACGGCCTTGTGGTATAACGATTTTAATTCTTCTGGGAAGATCCCCAGTAGGGGAATAGCTGGGTCAAATGGAACCTCCAGTTGTAGTTTTTTGAGGAATCTCCATATTGATTTCCACAGTGGCTGGACCAGTCTACATTCCCACCAACAGTGGAGGAGTGTTCCTTTTTCCCCACAGCCCTGCCAGCATTTGTTATTGGTTGATTTTTCCATATA